>JAAXCT010002600.1:0-64704 GCA_012490785.1 Eragrostis nindensis
TAAAGGATTGGCCTTTGAGAGATCTTTCCAACAAGCAAACAGAGCCCAGATCGGAGTTCGTACGAGAAAGCTGCGCCAGTTTTATGCGGCAGGCCTCGTTCTCAAAGCCCTCCAGGCTTCTTCTCCGCGTCCGCTTAGAGCCATCTTGGTAGGAACCTTGCTATTGACCGTACGGTCAATACTACGCTGGGACAGAGCCAATTCAAAATTGGCCAAGATTGGCTCACGCCCACTGTCACTAGACGCGCGGCGCTGGAAAATCGAGGCACGGGTGGAAAGAAAAAGGTGAAAAATAGGCCTATATGTAACTTGTTATTCATATAAATATTTTCTGTATGCACTTTTTTCCAAATTCAGTTCTTAAAGGATTGGCCTTTGAGAGATCTTTCCAACAAGCCAAACAGAGCCCAGATCGGAGTTCGTACAGAAAGCTGCGCCAGTTTTATGCGGCAGGCCTCGTTCTCAAGCCCTCCAGGCTTCTTTCCGCGGTCCGCTTAGAGCCAATCTTGGTAGGAACCTTGCTATTGACCGTACGGTCAATACTAACGCTGGGACAGAGCCAAATTCAAAAATTGGCCAAGATTGGCTCACGCCCACTGTCACTAGAAGCGCGCGGCGCTGGAAAATCGAGGCACGGGGAAAGAAAAAAGGTGAAAAATAGGCCTATATGTAACTTTTATTCATATAAATATTTTCTGTATGCACTTTTTTCCAAATTCAGTTCTTAAAGGATTGGCCTTTGAGAGATCTTTCCAACAAGCCAAACAGAGCCCAGATCGGAGTTCGTACGAGAAAGCTGCGCCAGTTTTATGCGGCAGGCCTCGTTCTCAAGCCCTCCAGGCTTCTTCCGCGGTCCGCTTAGAGCCATCTTGGTAGGAACCTTGCTATTGACCGTACGGTCAATACTAACGCTGGGACAACAGCCAAATTCAAAATTGGCCAAGATTGGCTCACGCCCACTGTCACTAAGACGCGCGGCGCTGGAAAATCGAGGCACGGGTGAAAGAAAAAGGTGAAAAATAGGCCTAATGTAACTTGTTATTCATATAAAATATTTTCTGTATGCACTTTTTTCCAAATTCAGTTCTTAAGGATTGGCCTTTGAGAGATCTTTCCAACAAGCCAAACAGAGCCCAGATCGGAGTTCGTACGAGAAAGCTGCGCCAGTTTTATATGCGGCAGGCCTCGTTCTCAAGCCCTCCAGGCTTCTTCCGCGGTCCGCTTAGAGCCAATCTTGGTAGGAACCTTGCTATTGACCGTACGGTCAATACTAACGCTGGTACAGAGCCAAATTCAAAAATTGGCCAAGATTGGCTCACGCCCACTGTCACTAGACGCGCGGCGCTGGAAAATCGAGGCACGGGTGAAAGAAAAAAGGTGAAAATAGGCCTATATGTAACTTGTTATTCATATAAAATATTTTTTTTTTTCCAAATTCAGTTCTTAAAGGATTGGCCTTTGAGAGATCTTTCCAACAAGCCAACAGAGCCCAGATCGGAGTTCGTACGAGAAAGCTGCGCCAGTTTTATGCGGCAGGCCTCGTTCTCAAAGCCCTCCAGGCTTCTTCCGCGGTCCGCTTAGAGCCAATCTTGGTAGGAACCTTGCTATTGACCGTACGGTCAATACTAACGCTGGGACAGAGCCAAATTCAAAAATTGGCCAAGATTGGCTCACGCCCACTGTCACTAGACGCGCGGCGCTGGAAAATCGAGGCACGGGTGAAAGAAAAAAGGTGAAAAATAGGCCTATATGTAACTTGTTATTCATATAAAATATTTTCTGTATGCACTTTTTTTCCAAATTCAGTTCTTAAAGGATTGGCCTTTGAGAGATCTTTCCAACAAGCCAAACAGAGCCCAGATCGGAGTTCGTACGAGAAAGCTGCGCCAGTTTTATGCGGCAGGCCTCGTTCTCAAGCCCTCCAGGCTTCTTCCGCGGTCCGCTTAGAGCCATCTTGTAGGAACCTTGCTATTGACCGTACGGTCAATACTAACCGCTGGATAGAGCCAAATTCAAAAATTGGCCAAGATTGGCTCACCGCCCACTGTCACTAGACGCGCGCGCTGGAAAATCGAGGCACGGGTGAAAGAAAAAAGGTGAAAAATAGGCCTATATGTAACTTGTTATTCATATAAATATTTTCTGTATGCACTTTTTCCAAATTCAGTTTCTTAAAGGATTGGCCTTTGAGAGATCTTTCCAACAAGCCAACAGAGCCCCAGATCGGAGTTCGTACGAGAAAGCTGCGCCAGTTTTATGCGGCAGGCCTCGTTCTCAAAGCCCTCCAGGCTTCTTCCGCGGTCCGCTTAGAGCCAATCTTGGTAGGAACCTTGCTATTGACCGTACGGTCAATACTAACGCTGGGACAGAGCCAAATTCAAAATTGGCCAAGATTGGCTCACGCCCACTGTCACTAGACGCCGCGCTGGAAAATCGAGGCACGGGTGAAAGAAAAAAGGTGAAAAATAGGCCTATATGTAACTTGTTATTCATATAAAATTTCTGTATGCACTTTTTTCCAAATTCAGTTCTTAAAGGATTGGCCTTTGAGAGATCTTTCCAACAAGCCAAACAGAGCCCAGATCGGAGTTCGTACGAGAAAGCTGCGCCAGTTTTATGCGGCAGGCCTCGTTCTCAAAGCCCTCCAGGCTTCTTCCGCGGTCCGCTTAGAGCCAATCTTGGTAGGAACCTTGCTATTGACCGTACGTCAATACTAACGCTGGGACAGAGCCAAATTCAAAAATTGGCCAAGATTGGCTCACGCCCACTGTCACTAGACGCGCGGCGCTGGAAAATCGAGGCAGGGTGAAAGAAAAAAGGTGAAAAATAGGCCTATATGTAACTTGTTATTCATATAAAATATTTTCTGTATGCACTTTTTTCCAAATTCAGTTCTTAAAGGATTGGCCTTTGAGAGATCTTTCCAACAAGCCAAACAGAGCCCAGATCGGAGTTCGTACGAGAAAGCTGCGCCAGTTTTATGATGCGGCAGGCCTCGTTCTCAAAGCCCTCCAGGCTTCTTCCGCGGTCCGCTTAGAGCCAATCTTGGTAGGAACCTTGCTATTGACCGTACGGTCAATACTAACGCTGGGACAGAGCCAAATTCAAAAATTGGCCAAGATTGGCTCACGCCCACTGTCACTAGACGCGCGGCGCTGGAAAATCGAGGCACGGGTGAAAGAAAAAAGGTGAAAAATAGGCCTATATGTAACTTGTTATTCATATAAATATTTTGTAAATTTTTCCAAATTCTTAAAGGATTGGCCTTTGAGAGATCTTTCCAACAAGCCAAACAGAGCCCAGATCGGAGTTCGTACGAGAAAGCTGCGCCAGTTTTATGCGGCAGGCCTCGTTCTCAAAGCCCTCCAGGCTTCTTCCGCGGTCCGCTTAGAGCCAATCTTGGTAGGAACCTTGCTATTGACCGTACGGTCAATACTAACGCTGGGACAGAGCCAAATTCAAAAATTGGCCAAGATTGGCTCACGCCCACTGTCACTAGACGCGCGGCGCTGGAAAATCGAGGCACGGGTGAAAGAAAAAAGTGAAAAATAGGCCTATATGTAACTTGTTATTCATATAAAATATTTTCTGTATGCACTTTTTTCCAAATTCAGTTCTTAAAGGATTGGCCTTTGAGAGATCTTTCCAACAAGCCAAACAGAGCCCAGATCGGAGTTCGTACGAGAAAGCTGCGCCAGTTTTATGCGGCAGGCCTCGTTCTCAAAGCCCTCCAGGCTTCTTCCGCGGTCCGCTTAGAGCCAATCTTGGTAGGAACCTTGCTATTGACCGTACGGTCATACTAACCGCTGGGACAGAGCCAAATTCAAAAATTGGCCAAGATTGGCTCACGCCCACTGTCACTAGACGCGCGGCGCTGGAAAATCGAGGCACGGGTGAAAGAAAAAAGGTGAAAATAGGCCTATATGTAACTTGTTATTCATATAAAATATTTTCTGTATGCACTTTTTTCCAAATTCAGTTCTTAAAGGATTGGCCTTTGAGAGATCTTTCCAACAAGCCAAACAGAGCCCAGATCGGAGTTCGTACGAGAAAGCTGCGCCAGTTTTATGCGGCAGGCCTCGTTCTCAAAGCCCTCCAGGCTTCTTTCCGCGGTCCGCTTAGAGCCAATCTTGGTAGGAACCTTGCTATTGACCGTACGGTCAATACTAACGCTGGGACAGAGCCAAATTCAAAAATTGGCCAAGATTGGCTCACGCCCACTGTCACTAGACGCGCGGCGCTGGAAAATCGAGGCACGGTGAAAGAAAAAAGGTGAAAATAGGCCTATTGTAACTTGTTATTCATATAAAATATTTTCTGTATGCACTTTTTTCCAAATTCAGTTCTTAAAGGATTGGCCTTTGAGAGATCTTTCCAACAAGCCAAACAGAGCCCAGATCGGAGTTCGTACGAGAAAGCTGCGCCAGTTTTATGCGGCAGGCCTCGTTCTCAAAGCCCTCCAGGCTTCTTCCGCGGTCCGCTTAGAGCAATCTTGGTAGGAACCTTGCTATTGACCGTACGGTCATACTAACGCTGGACAAGAGCCAAATTCAAAATTGGCCAAGATTGGCTCACGCCCACTGTCACTAGACGCGCGGCGCTGGAAATCGAGGCACGGGTGAAAAAAAGGTGAAAAATAGGCCTATATGTAACTTGTTTATTCATATAAAATATATTTTTCCAAATTCAGTTCTTAAAGGATTGGCCTTTGAGAGATCTTTCCAACAAGCCAAACAGAGCCCAGATCGGAGTTCGTACGAGAAAGCTGCGCCAGTTTTATGCGGCAGGCCTCGTTCTCAAAGCCCTCCAGGCTTCTTCCGCGGTCCGCTTAGAGCCAATCTTGGTAGGAACCTTGCTATTGACCGTACGGTCAATACTAACGCTGGGACAGAGCCAAATTCAAAATTGGCCAAGATTGGCTCACGCCCACTGTCACTAGACGCGCGGCGCTGGAAAATCGAGGCACGGGTGAAAAAAAAAGGTGAAAATAGGCCTATATGTAACTTGTTATTCATATAAAATATTTTCTGTATGCACTTTTTTCCAAATTCATTTCTTAAAGGATTGGCCTTTGAGAGATCTTTCCAACAAGCCAAACAGAGCCCAGATCGAGTTCGTACGAGAAAGCTGCGCCAGTTTTATGCGGCAGGCCTCGTTCTCAAAGCCCTCCAGGCTTCTTCCGCGGTCCGCTTAGAGCAATCTTGGTAGGAACCTTGCTATTGACCGTACGGTCAATACTAACGCTGGGACAGAGCCAAATTCAAAAATTGGCCAAGATTGGCTCACGCCCCTGTCACTAGACGCGCGCGCTGGAAAATCGAGGCACGGGTGAAAGAAAAAAGGTGAAAAATAGGCCTATATGTAACTTGTTATTCATATAAAATATTTTTGTATGCACTTTTTTTCCAAATTCAGTTCTTAAAGGATTGGCCTTTGAGAGATCTTTCCAACAAGCCAAACAGAGCCCAGATCGGAGTTCGTACGAGAAAGCTGCGCCAGTTTTATGCGGCAGGCCTCGTTCTCAAAGCCCTCCAGGCTTCTTCCGCGGTCCGCTTAGAGCCAATCTTGGTAGGAACCTTGCTATTGACCGTACGGTCAATACTAACGCTGGGACAGAGCCAAATTCAAAAATTGGCCAAGATTGGCTCACGCCCACTGTCACTAGACGCGCGGCGCTGGAAAATCGAGGCACGGGTGAAAGAAAAAAGGTGAAAATAGGCCTATATGTAACTTGTTATTCATATAAAATATTTTCCAAATTCAGTTCTTAAAGGATTGGCCTTTGAGAGATCTTTCCAACAAGCCAAACAGAGCCCAGATCGGAGTTCGTACGAGAAAGCTGCGCCAGTTTTATGCGGCAGGCCTCGTTCTCAAAGCCCTCCAGGCTTCTTCCGCGGTCCGCTTAGAGCCAATCTTGGTAGGAACCTTGCTATTGACCGTACGGTCAATACTAACGCTGGGACAGAGCCAAATTCAAAAATTGGCCAAGATTGGCTCACGCCCACTGTCACTAGACGCGCGGCGCTGGAAAATCGAGGCACGGGTGAAAGAAAAAAGGTGAAAATAGGCCTATATGTAACTTGTTATTCATATAAAATATTTTCTGTATGCACTTTTTTTCCAAATTCAGTTCTTAAAGGATTGGCCTTTGAGAGATCTTTCCAACAAGCCAAACAGAGCCCAGATCGGAGTTCGTACGAGAAAGCTGCGCCAGTTTTATGCGGCAGGCCTCGTTCTCAAAGCCCTCCAGGCTTCTTCCGCGGTCCGCTTAGAGCCAATCTTGGTAGGAACCTTGCTATTGACCGTACGGTCAATACTAAGCTGGGACAGAGCCAAATTCAAAATTGGCCAAGATTGGCTCACGCCCACTGTCACTAGACGCGCGGCGCTGGAAAATCGAGGCACGGGTAAAGAAAAAAAAAGGTGAAAAATAGGCCTATATGTAACTTGTTATTCATATAAAATATTTTCTGTATGCACTTTTTTTTTCAAATTCAGTTCTTAAAGGATTGGCCTTTGAGAGATCTTTCCAACAAGCCAAACAGAGCCCAGATCGAGTTCGTACGAGAAAGCTGCGCCAGTTTTATGCGGCAGGCCTCGTTCTCAAAGCCCTCCAGGCTTCTTCCTCGGTCCGCTTAGAGCCAATCTTGGTAGGAACCTTGCTATTGACCGTACGGTCAATACTAACGCTGGGACAGAGCCAAATTCAAAATTGGCCAAGATTGGCTCACGCCCACTGTCACTAGACGCGCGGCGCTGGAAAATCGAGGCACGGGTGAAAGAAAAAGGAAAAATAGGCCTATATGTAACTTGTTATTCATATAAAATATTTTCTGTATGCACTTTTTTCCCAAATTCAGTTCTTAAAGGATTGGCCTTTGAGAGATCTTTCCAACAAGCCAAACAGAGCCCAGATCGGAGTTCGTACGAGAAAGCTGCGCCAGTTTTATGCGGCAGGCCTCGTTCTCAAAGCCCTCCAGGCTTCTTCCGCGGTCCGCTTAGAGCCAATCTTGGTAGAGAACCTTGCTATTGACCGTACGGTCAATACTAACGCTGGGACAGAGCCAAATTCAAAAATTGGCCAAGATTGGCTCACGCCCACTGTCACTAGACCGCGGCGCTGGAAAATCGAGGCACGGGTGAAAGAAAAAGGTGAAAAATAGGCCTATATGTAACTTGTTATTCATATAAAATATTTTCTGTATGCACTTTTTCCAAATTCAGTTCTTAAAGGATTGGCCTTTGAGAGATCTTTCCAACAAGCCAAACAGAGCCCAGATCGGAGTTCGTACGAGAAAGCTGCGCCAGTTTTAATGGCAGGCCTCGTTCTCAAAGCCCTCCAGGCTTCTTCCGCGGTCCGCTTAGAGCCAATCTTGGTAGGAACCTTGCTATTGACCGTACGGTCAATACTAACGCTGGGACAGAGCCAAATTCAAAAATTGGCCAAGATTGGCTCACGCCCACTGTCACTAGACGCGCGCGCTGGAAAATCGAGGCACGGGTGAAAGAAAAAGGTGAAAATAGGCCTATATGTAACTTGTTATTCATATAAAATATTTTTCCAAATTCAGTTCTTAAAGATTGGCCTTTGAGAGATCTTTCCAACAAGCCAAACAGAGCCCAGATCGGAGTTCGTACGAGAAAGCTGCGCCAGTTTTATGCGGCAGCCTCGTTCTCAAAGCCCTCCAGGCTTCTTCTTCCGTCCCGCTCGCTTAGAGCCAATCTTGGTAGGAACCTTGCTATTGACCGTACGGTCAATACTAACGCTGGGACAGAGCCAAATTCAAAAATTGGCCAAGATTGGCTCACGCCCACTGTCACTAGACGCGCGGCGCTGGAAAATCGAGGCACGGGTGAAAGAAAAAAGGTGAAAAATAGGCCTATATGTAACTTGTTATTCATATAAAATATTTTGTGTAAGCTCTTTTTCCAAATTCAGTTCTTAAAGGATTGGCCTTTGAGAGATCTTTCCAACAAGCCAAACAGAGCCCAGATCGGAGTTCGTACGAGAAAGCTGCGCCAGTTTTATGCGGCAGGCCTCGTTCTCAAAGCCCTCCAGGCTTCTTCCGCGGTCCGCTTAGAGCCAATCTTGGTAGGAACCTTGCTATTGACCGTACGGTCGATACTAACGCTGGTACAGAGCCAAATTCAAAAATTGGCCAAGATTGGCTCACGCCCACTGTCACTAGACGCGCGGCGCTGGAAAATCGAGGCACGGGTGAAAGAAAAAAGGTGAAAAATAGGCCTATATGTAACTTGTTATTCATATAAAATATTTTGTGTAAGCACTTTTTTCCAAATTCAGTTCTTAAAGGATTGGCCTTTGAGAGATCTTTCCAACAAGCCAAACAGAGCCCAGATCGGAGTTCGTACGAGAAAGCTGCGCCAGTTTTATGCGGCAGGCCTCGTTCTCAAAGCCCTCCAGGCTTCTTCCGCGGTCCGCTTAGAGCCAATCTTGGTAGGAACCTTGCTATTGACCGTACGGTCGATACTAACGCTGGGACAGAGCCAAATTCAAAAATTGGCCAAGATTGGCTCACGCCCACTGTCACTAGACGCGCGGCGCTGGAAAATCGAGGCACGGGTGAAAGAAAAAAGGTGAAAAATAGGCCTATATGTAACTTGTTATTCATATAAAATATTTTTCCAAATTCAGTTCTTAAAGGATTGGCCTTTGAGAGATCTTTCCAACAAGCCAAACAGAGCCCAGATCGGAGTTCGTACGAGAAAGCTGCGCCAGTTTTATGCGGCAGGCCTCGTTCTCAAAGCCCTCCAGGCTTCTTCCGCGGTCCGCTTAGAGCCAATCTTGGTAGGAACCTTGCTATTGACCGTACGGTCGATACTAACGCTGGTACAGAGCCAAATTCAAAAATTGGCCAAGATTGGCTCACGCCCACTGTCACTAGACGCGCGGCGCTGGAAAATCGAGGCACGGGTGAAAGAAAAAAGGTGAAAAATAGGCCTATATGTAACTTGTTATTCATATAAAATATTTTGTGTATGCACTTTTTTCCAAATTCAGTTCTTAAAGGATTGGCCTTTGAGAGATCTTTCCAACAAGCCAAACAGAGCCCAGATCGGAGTTCGTACGAGAAAGCTGCGCCAGTTTTATGCGGCAGGCCTCGTTCTCAAAGCCCTCCAGGCTTCTTCCGCGGTCCGCTTAGAGCCAATCTTGGTAGGAACCTTGCTATTGACCGTACGGTCAATACTAACGCTGGGACAGAGCCAAATTCAAAAATTGGCCAAGATTGGCTCACGCCCACTGTCACTAGACGCGCGGCGCTGGAAAATCGAGGCACGGGTGAAAGAAAAAAGGTGAAAATAGGCCTATATGTAACTTGTTATTCATATAAAATATTTTCTGTATGCACTTTTTTCCAAATTCAGTTCTTAAAGGATTGGCCTTTGAGAGATCTTTCCAACAAGCCAAACAGAGCCCAGATCGGAGTTCGTACGAGAAAGCTGCGCCAGTTTTATGCGGCAGGCCTCGTTCTCAAAGCCCTCCAGGCTTCTTCCGCGGTCCGCTTAGAGCCAATCTTGGTAGGAACCTTGCTATTGACCGTACGGTCAATACTAACGCTGGGACAGAGCCAAATTCAAAAATTGGCCAAGATTGGCTCACGCCCACTGTCACTAGACGCGCGGCGCTGGAAAATCGAGGCACGGGTGAAAGAAAAAGGTGAAAAATAGGCCTATATGTAACTTGTTATTCATATAAAATATTTTTGTATGCACTTTTTTCCAAATTCAGTTCTTAAAGGATTGGCCTTTGAGAGATCTTTCCAACAAGCCAAACAGAGCCCAGATCGGAGTTCGTACGAGAAAGCTGCGCCAGTTTTATGCGGCAGGCCTCGTTCTCAAAGCCCTCCAGGCTTCTTCCGCGGTCCGCTTAGAGCCAATCTTGGTAGGAACCTTGCTATTGACCGTACGGTCGATACTAACGCTGGTACAGAGCCAAATTCAAAAATTGGCCAAGATTGGCTCACGCCCACTGTCACTAGACGCGCGGCGCTGGAAAATCGAGGCACGGGTGGAAGAAAAAAGGTGAAAAATAGGCCTATATGTAACTTGTTATTCATATAAAATATTTTCTGTATGCACTTTTTTCCAAATTCAGTTCTTAAAGGATTGGCCTTTGAGAGATCTTTCCAACAAGCCAAACAGAGCCCAGATCGGAGTTCGTACGAGAAAGCTGCGCCAGTTTTATGCGGCAGGCCTCGTTCTCAAAGCCCTCCAGGCTTCTTCCGCGGTCCGCTTAGAGCCAATCTTGGTAGGAACCTTGCTATTGACCGTACGGTCGATACTAACGCTGGGACAGAGCCAAATTCAAAAATTGGCCAAGATTGGCTCACGCCCACTGTCACTAGACGCGCGGCGCTGGAAAATCGAGGCACGGGTGAAAGAAAAAAGGTGAAAAATAGGCCTATATGTAACTTGTTATTCATATAAAATATTTTGTGTAAGCTCTTTTTTCCAGTTCTTAAAGGATTGGCCTTTGAGAGATCTTTCCAACAAGCCAAACAGAGCCCAGATCGGAGTTCGTACGAGAAAGCTGCGCCAGTTTTATGCGGCAGGCCTCGTTCTCAAAGCCCTCCAGGCTTCTTCCGCGGTCCGCTTAGAGCCAATCTTGGTAGGAACCTTGCTATTGACCGTACGGTCAATACTAACGCTGGGACAGAGCCAAATTCAAAAATTGGCCAAGATTGGCTCACGCCCACTGTCACTAGACGCGCGGCGCTGGAAAATCGAGGCACGGGTGAAAGAAAAAAGGTGAAAAATAGGCCTATATGTAACTTGTTATTCATATAAAATATTTTCTGTATGCACTTTTTTCCAAATTCAGTTCTTAAAGGATTGGCCTTTGAGAGATCTTTCCAACAAGCCAAACAGAGCCCAGATCGGAGTTCGTACGAGAAAGCTGCGCCAGTTTTATGCGGCAGGCCTCGTTCTCAAAGCCCTCCAGGCTTCTTCCGCGGTCCGCTTAGAGCCAATCTTGGTAGGAACCTTGCTATTGACCGTACGGTCGATACTAACGCTGGGACAGAGCCAAATTCAAAAATTGGCCAAGATTGGCTCACGCCCACTGTCACTAGACGCGCGGCGCTGGAAAATCGAGGCACGGGTGAAAGAAAAAAGGTGAAAATAGGCCTATATGTAACTTGTTATTCATATAAATATTTTCTGTAAGCACTTTTTTCCAAATTCAGTTCTTAAAGGATTGGCCTTTGAGAGATCTTTCCAACAAGCCAAACAGAGCCCAGATCGGAGTTCGTACGAGAAAGCTGCGCCAGTTTTATGCGGCAGGCCTCGTTCTCAAAGCCCTCCAGGCTTCTTCCGCGGTCCGCTTAGAGCCAATCTTGGTAGGAACCTTGCTATTGACCGTACGGTCAATACTAACGCTGGGACAGAGCCAAATTCAAAAATTGGCCAAGATTGGCTCACGCCCACTGTCACTAGACGCGCGGCGCTGGAAAATCGAGGCACGGGTGAAAGAAAAAGGTGAAAAATAGGCCTATATGTAACTTGTTATTCATATAAAATATTTTGTGTATGCACTTTTTTCCAAATTCAGTTCTTAAAGGATTGGCCTTTGAGAGATCTTTCCAACAAGCCAAACAGAGCCCAGATCGGAGTTCGTACGAGAAAGCTGCGCCAGTTTTATGCGGCAGGCCTCGTTCTCAAAGCCCTCCAGGCTTCTTCCGCGGTCCGCTTAGAGCCAATCTTGGTAGGAACCTTGCTATTGACCGTACGGTCGATACTAACGCTGGGACAGAGCCAAATTCAAAAATTGGCCAAGATTGGCTCACGCCCACTGTCACTAGACGCGCGGCGCTGGAAAATCGAGGCACGGGTGAAAGAAAAAAGGTGAAAAATAGGCCTATATGTAACTTGTTATTCATATAAAATATTTTCTGTATGCACTTTTTTCCAAATTCAGTTCTTAAAGGATTGGCCTTTGAGAGATCTTTCCAACAAGCCAAACAGAGCCCAGATCGGAGTTCGTACGAGAAAGCTGCGCCAGTTTTATGCGGCAGGCCTCGTTCTCAAAGCCCTCCAGGCTTCTTCCGCGGTCCGCTTAGAGCCAATCTTGGTAGGAACCTTGCTATTGACCGTACGGTCGATACTAACGCTGGTACAGAGCCAAATTCAAAAATTGGCCAAGATTGGCTCACGCCCACTGTCACTAGACGCGCGGCGCTGGAAAATCGAGGCACGGGTGAAAGAAAAAAGGTGAAAAATAGGCCTATATGTAACTTGTTATTCATATAAAATATTTTGTGTAAGCACTTTTTCCAAATTCAGTTCTTAAAGGATTGGCCTTTGAGAGATCTTTCCAACAAGCCAAACAGAGCCCAGATCGGAGTTCGTACGAGAAAGCTGCGCCAGTTTTATGCGGCAGGCCTCGTTCTCAAAGCCCTCCAGGCTTCTTCCGCGGTCCGCTTAGAGCCAATCTTGGTAGGAACCTTGCTATTGACCGTACGGTCGATACTAACGCTGGGACAGAGCCAAATTCAAAAATTGGCCAAGATTGGCTCACGCCCACTGTCACTAGACGCGCGGCGCTGGAAAATCGAGGCACGGGTGAAAGAAAAAAGGTGAAAATAGGCCTATATGTAACTTGTTATTCATATAAAATATTTTCTGTAAGCACTTTTTTCCAAATTCAGTTCTTAAAGGATTGGCCTTTGAGAGATCTTTCCAACAAGCCAAACAGAGCCCAGATCGGAGTTCGTACGAGAAAGCTGCGCCAGTTTTATGCGGCAGGCCTCGTTCTCAAAGCCCTCCAGGCTTCTTCCGCGGTCCGCTTAGAGCCAATCTTGGTAGGAACCTTGCTATTGACCGTACGGTCGATACTAACGCTGGGACAGAGCCAAATTCAAAAATTGGCCAAGATTGGCTCACGCCCACTGTCACTAGACGCGCGGCGCTGGAAAATCGAGGCACGGGTGAAAGAAAAAAGGTGAAAAATAGGCCTATATGTAACTTGTTATTCATATAAAATATTTTGTGTAAGCACTTTTTTCCAAATTCAGTTCTTAAAGGATTGGCCTTTGAGAGATCTTTCCAACAAGCCAAACAGAGCCCAGATCGGAGTTCGTACGAGAAAGCTGCGCCAGTTTTATGCGGCAGGCCTCGTTCTCAAAGCCCTCCAGGCTTCTTCCGCGGTCCGCTTAGAGCCAATCTTGGTAGGAACCTTGCTATTGACCGTACGGTCAATACTAACGCTGGGACAGAGCCAAATTCAAAAATTGGCCAAGATTGGCTCACGCCCACTGTCACTAGACGCGCGGCGCTGGAAAATCGAGGCACGGGTGAAAGAAAAAAGGTGAAAAATAGGCCTATATGTAACTTGTTATTCATATAAAATATTTTCTGTATGCACTTTTTTCCAAATTCAGTTCTTAAAGGATTGGCCTTTGAGAGATCTTTCCAACAAGCCAAACAGAGCCCAGATCGGAGTTCGTACGAGAAAGCTGCGCCAGTTTTATGCGGCAGGCCTCGTTCTCAAAGCCCTCCAGGCTTCTTCCGCGGTCCGCTTAGAGCCAATCTTGGTAGGAACCTTGCTATTGACCGTACGGTCGATACTAACGCTGGGACAGAGCCAAATTCAAAAATTGGCCAAGATTGGCTCACGCCCACTGTCACTAGACGCGCGGCGCTGGAAAATCGAGGCACGGGTGAAAGAAAAAAGGTGAAAAATAGGCCTATATGTAACTTGTTATTCATATAAAATATTTTGTAAGCACTTTTTTCCAAATTCAGTTCTTAAAGGATTGGCCTTTGAGAGATCTTTCCAACAAGCCAAACAGAGCCCAGATCGGAGTTCGTACGAGAAAGCTGCGCCAGTTTTATGCGGCAGGCCTCGTTCTCAAAGCCCTCCAGGCTTCTTCCGCGGTCCGCTTAGAGCCAATCTTGGTAGGAACCTTGCTATTGACCGTACGGTCAATACTAACGCTGGGACAGAGCCAAATTCAAAAATTGGCCAAGATTGGCTCACGCCCACTGTCACTAGACGCGCGGCGCTGGAAAATCGAGGCACGGGTGAAAGAAAAAAGGTGAAAAATAGGCCTATATGTAACTTGTTATTCATATAAAATATTTTCTGTATGCACTTTTTTCCAAATTCAGTTCTTAAAGGATTGGCCTTTGAGAGATCTTTCCAACAAGCCAAACAGAGCCCAGATCGGAGTTCGTACGAGAAAGCTGCGCCAGTTTTATGCGGCAGGCCTCGTTCTCAAAGCCCTCCAGGCTTCTTCCGCGGTCCGCTTAGAGCCAATCTTGGTAGGAACCTTGCTATTGACCGTACGGTCGATACTAACGCTGGGACAGAGCCAAATTCAAAAATTGGCCAAGATTGGCTCACGCCCACTGTCACTAGACGCGCGGCGCTGGAAAATCGAGGCACGGGTGAAAGAAAAAAGGTGAAAAATAGGCCTATATGTAACTTGTTATTCATATAAAATATTTTCTGTATGCACTTTTTTCCAAATTCAGTTCTTAAAGGATTGGCCTTTGAGAGATCTTTCCAACAAGCCAAACAGAGCCCAGATCGGAGTTCGTACGAGAAAGCTGCGCCAGTTTTATGCGGCAGGCCTCGTTCTCAAAGCCCTCCAGGCTTCTTCCGCGGTCCGCTTAGAGCCAATCTTGGTAGGAACCTTGCTATTGACCGTACGGTCAATACTAACGCTGGGACAGAGCCAAATTCAAAAATTGGCCAAGATTGGCTCACGCCCACTGTCACTAGACGCGCGGCGCTGGAAAATCGAGGCACGGGTGAAAGAAAAAAGGTGAAAAATAGGCCTATATGTAACTTGTTATTCATATAAAATATTTTCTGTATGCACTTTTTTCCAAATTCAGTTCTTAAAGGATTGGCCTTTGAGAGATCTTTCCAACAAGCCAAACAGAGCCCAGATCGGAGTTCGTACGAGAAAGCTGCGCCAGTTTTATGCGGCAGGCCTCGTTCTCAAAGCCCTCCAGGCTTCTTCCGCGGTCCGCTTAGAGCCAATCTTGGTAGGAACCTTGCTATTGACCGTACGGTCAATACTAACGCTGGGACAGAGCCAAATTCAAAAATTGGCCAAGATTGGCTCACGCCCACTGTCACTAGACGCGCGGCGCTGGAAAATCGAGGCACGGGTGAAAGAAAAAAGGTGAAAAATAGGCCTATATGTAACTTGTTATTCATATAAAATATTTTGTGTAAGCACTTTTTTCCAAATTCAGTTCTTAAAGGATTGGCCTTTGAGAGATCTTTCCAACAAGCCAAACAGAGCCCAGATCGGAGTTCGTACGAGAAAGCTGCGCCAGTTTTATGCGGCAGGCCTCGTTCTCAAAGCCCTCCAGGCTTCTTCCGCGGTCCGCTTAGAGCCAATCTTGGTAGGAACCTTGCTATTGACCGTACGGTCAATACTAACGCTGGGACAGAGCCAAATTCAAAAATTGGCCAAGATTGGCTCACGCCCACTGTCACTAGACGCGCGGCGCTGGAAAATCGAGGCACGGGTGAAAGAAAAAAGGTGAAAAATAGGCCTATATGTAACTTGTTATTCATATAAAATATTTTGTGTATTTTTTCCAAATTCAGTTCTTAAAGGATTGGCCTTTGAGAGATCTTTCCAACAAGCCAAACAGAGCCCAGATCGGAGTTCGTACGAGAAAGCTGCGCCAGTTTTATGCGGCAGGCCTCGTTCTCAAAGCCCTCCAGGCTTCTTCCGCGGTCCGCTTAGAGCCAATCTTGGTAGGAACCTTGCTATTGACCGTACGGTCAATACTAACGCTGGGACAGAGCCAAATTCAAAAATTGGCCAAGATTGGCTCACGCCCACTGTCACTAGACGCGCGGCGCTGGAAAATCGAGGCACGGGTGAAAGAAAAAAGGTGAAAAATAGGCCTATATGTAACTTGTTATTCATATAAAATATTTTCTGTATGCACTTTTTTCCAAATTCAGTTCTTAAAGGATTGGCCTTTGAGAGATCTTTCCAACAAGCCAAACAGAGCCCAGATCGGAGTTCGTACGAGAAAGCTGCGCCAGTTTTATGCGGCAGGCCTCGTTCTCAAAGCCCTCCAGGCTTCTTCCGCGGTCCGCTTAGAGCCAATCTTGGTAGGAACCTTGCTATTGACCGTACGGTCAATACTAACGCTGGGACAGAGCCAAATTCAAAAATTGGCCAAGATTGGCTCACGCCCACTGTCACTAGACGCGCGGCGCTGGAAAATCGAGGCACGGGTGAAAGAAAAAAGGTGAAAAATAGGCCTATATGTAACTTGTTATTCATATAAAATATTTTCTGTATGCACTTTTTTCCAAATTCAGTTCTTAAAGGATTGGCCTTTGAGAGATCTTTCCAACAAGCCAAACAGAGCCCAGATCGGAGTTCGTACGAGAAAGCTGCGCCAGTTTTATGCGGCAGGCCTCGTTCTCAAAGCCCTCCAGGCTTCTTCCGCGGTCCGCTTAGAGCCAATCTTGGTAGGAACCTTGCTATTGACCGTACGGTCAATACTAACGCTGGGACAGAGCCAAATTCAAAAATTGGCCAAGATTGGCTCACGCCCACTGTCACTAGACGCGCGGCGCTGGAAAATCGAGGCACGGGTGAAAGAAAAAAGGTGAAAAATAGGCCTATATGTAACTTGTTATTCATATAAAATATTTTCTGTATGCACTTTTTTCCAAATTCAGTTCTTAAAGGATTGGCCTTTGAGAGATCTTTCCAACAAGCCAAACAGAGCCCAGATCGGAGTTCGTACGAGAAAGCTGCGCCAGTTTTATGCGGCAGGCCTCGTTCTCAAAGCCCTCCAGGCTTCTTCCGCGGTCCGCTTAGAGCCAATCTTGGTAGGAACCTTGCTATTGACCGTACGGTCAATACTAACGCTGGGACAGAGCCAAATTCAAAAATTGGCCAAGATTGGCTCACGCCCACTGTCACTAGACGCGCGGCGCTGGAAAATCGAGGCACGGGTGAAAGAAAAAAGGTGAAAAATAGGCCTATATGTAACTTGTTATTCATATAAAATATTTTCTGTATGCACTTTTTTCCAAATTCAGTTCTTAAAGGATTGGCCTTTGAGAGATCTTTCCAACAAGCCAAACAGAGCCCAGATCGGAGTTCGTACGAGAAAGCTGCGCCAGTTTTATGCGGCAGGCCTCGTTCTCAAAGCCCTCCAGGCTTCTTCCGCGGTCCGCTTAGAGCCAATCTTGGTAGGAACCTTGCTATTGACCGTACGGTCAATACTAACGCTGGGACAGAGCCAAATTCAAAAATTGGCCAAGATTGGCTCACGCCCACTGTCACTAGACGCGCGGCGCTGGAAAATCGAGGCACGGGTGAAAGAAAAAAGGTGAAAAATAGGCCTATATGTAACTTGTTATTCATATAAAATATTTTCTGTATGCACTTTTTTCCAAATTCAGTTCTTAAAGGATTGGCCTTTGAGAGATCTTTCCAACAAGCCAAACAGAGCCCAGATCGGAGTTCGTACGAGAAAGCTGCGCCAGTTTTATGCGGCAGGCCTCGTTCTCAAAGCCCTCCAGGCTTCTTCCGCGGTCCGCTTAGAGCCAATCTTGGTAGGAACCTTGCTATTGACCGTACGGTCAATACTAACGCTGGGACAGAGCCAAATTCAAAAATTGGCCAAGATTGGCTCACGCCCACTGTCACTAGACGCGCGGCGCTGGAAAATCGAGGCACGGGTGAAAGAAAAAAGGTGAAAAATAGGCCTATATGTAACTTGTTATTCATATAAAATATTTTGTCACTTTTTTCCAAATTCAGTTCTTAAAGGATTGGCCTTTGAGAGATCTTTCCAACAAGCCAAACAGAGCCCAGATCGGAGTTCGTACGAGAAAGCTGCGCCAGTTTTATGCGGCAGGCCTCGTTCTCAAAGCCCTCCAGGCTTCTTCCGCGGTCCGCTTAGAGCCAATCTTGGTAGGAACCTTGCTATTGACCGTACGGTCAATACTAACGCTGGGACAGAGCCAAATTCAAAAATTGGCCAAGATTGGCTCACGCCCACTGTCACTAGACGCGCGGCGCTGGAAAATCGAGGCACGGGTGAAAGAAAAAAGGTGAAAAATAGGCCTATATGTAACTTGTTATTCATATAAAATATTTTCTGTATGCACTTTTTTCCAAATTCAGTTCTTAAAGGATTGGCCTTTGAGAGATCTTTCCAACAAGCCAAACAGAGCCCAGATCGGAGTTCGTACGAGAAAGCTGCGCCAGTTTTATGCGGCAGGCCTCGTTCTCAAAGCCCTCCAGGCTTCTTCCGCGGTCCGCTTAGAGCCAATCTTGGTAGGAACCTTGCTATTGACCGTACGGTCAATACTAACGCTGGGACAGAGCCAAATTCAAAAATTGGCCAAGATTGGCTCACGCCCACTGTCACTAGACGCGCGGCGCTGGAAAATCGAGGCACGGGTGAAAGAAAAAAGGTGAAAAATAGGCCTATATGTAACTTGTTATTCATATAAAATATTTTCTGTATGCACTTTTTTCCAAATTCAGTTCTTAAAGGATTGGCCTTTGAGAGATCTTTCCAACAAGCCAAACAGAGCCCAGATCGGAGTTCGTACGAGAAAGCTGCGCCAGTTTTATGCGGCAGGCCTCGTTCTCAAAGCCCTCCAGGCTTCTTCCGCGGTCCGCTTAGAGCCAATCTTGGTAGGAACCTTGCTATTGACCGTACGGTCAATACTAACGCTGGGACAGAGCCAAATTCAAAAATTGGCCAAGATTGGCTCACGCCCACTGTCACTAGACGCGCGGCGCTGGAAAATCGAGGCACGGGTGAAAGAAAAAAGGTGAAAAATAGGCCTATATGTAACTTGTTATTCATATAAAATATTTTCTGTATGCACTTTTTTCCAAATTCAGTTCTTAAAGGATTGGCCTTTGAGAGATCTTTCCAACAAGCCAAACAGAGCCCAGATCGGAGTTCGTACGAGAAAGCTGCGCCAGTTTTATGCGGCAGGCCTCGTTCTCAAAGCCCTCCAGGCTTCTTCCGCGGTCCGCTTAGAGCCAATCTTGGTAGGAACCTTGCTATTGACCGTACGGTCAATACTAACGCTGGGACAGAGCCAAATTCAAAAATTGGCCAAGATTGGCTCACGCCCACTGTCACTAGACGCGCGGCGCTGGAAAATCGAGGCACGGGTGAAAGAAAAAAGGTGAAAAATAGGCCTATATGTAACTTGTTATTCATATAAAATATTTTCTGTATGCACTTTTTTCCAAATTCAGTTCTTAAAGGATTGGCCTTTGAGAGATCTTTCCAACAAGCCAAACAGAGCCCAGATCGGAGTTCGTACGAGAAAGCTGCGCCAGTTTTATGCGGCAGGCCTCGTTCTCAAAGCCCTCCAGGCTTCTTCCGCGGTCCGCTTAGAGCCAATCTTGGTAGGAACCTTGCTATTGACCGTACGGTCAATACTAACGCTGGGACAGAGCCAAATTCAAAAATTGGCCAAGATTGGCTCACGCCCACTGTCACTAGACGCGCGGCGCTGGAAAATCGAGGCACGGGTGAAAGAAAAAAGGTGAAAAATAGGCCTATATGTAACTTGTTATTCATATAAAATATTTTCTGTATGCACTTTTTTCCAAATTCAGTTCTTAAAGGATTGGCCTTTGAGAGATCTTTCCAACAAGCCAAACAGAGCCCAGATCGGAGTTCGTACGAGAAAGCTGCGCCAGTTTTATGCGGCAGGCCTCGTTCTCAAAGCCCTCCAGGCTTCTTCCGCGGTCCGCTTAGAGCCAATCTTGGTAGGAACCTTGCTATTGACCGTACGGTCAATACTAACGCTGGGACAGAGCCAAATTCAAAAATTGGCCAAGATTGGCTCACGCCCACTGTCACTAGACGCGCGGCGCTGGAAAATCGAGGCACGGGTGAAAGAAAAAAGGTGAAAAATAGGCCTATATGTAACTTGTTATTCATATAAAATATTTTCTGTATGCACTTTTTTCCAAATTCAGTTCTTAAAGGATTGGCCTTTGAGAGATCTTTCCAACAAGCCAAACAGAGCCCAGATCGGAGTTCGTACGAGAAAGCTGCGCCAGTTTTATGCGGCAGGCCTCGTTCTCAAAGCCCTCCAGGCTTCTTCCGCGGTCCGCTTAGAGCCAATCTTGGTAGGAACCTTGCTATTGACCGTACGGTCAATACTAACGCTGGGACAGAGCCAAATTCAAAAATTGGCCAAGATTGGCTCACGCCCACTGTCACTAGACGCGCGGCGCTGGAAAATCGAGGCACGGGTGAAAGAAAAAAGGTGAAAAATAGGCCTATATGTAACTTGTTATTCATATAAAATATTTTTCACCTTTTTTCCAAATTCAGTTCTTAAAGGATTGGCCTTTGAGAGATCTTTCCAACAAGCCAAACAGAGCCCAGATCGGAGTTCGTACGAGAAAGCTGCGCCAGTTTTATGCGGCAGGCCTCGTTCTCAAAGCCCTCCAGGCTTCTTCCGCGGTCCGCTTAGAGCCAATCTTGGTAGGAACCTTGCTATTGACCGTACGGTCAATACTAACGCTGGGACAGAGCCAAATTCAAAAATTGGCCAAGATTGGCTCACGCCCACTGTCACTAGACGCGCGGCGCTGGAAAATCGAGGCACGGGTGAAAGAAAAAAGGTGAAAAATAGGCCTATATGTAACTTGTTATTCATATAAAATATTTTCTGTATGCACTTTTTTCCAAATTCAGTTCTTAAAGGATTGGCCTTTGAGAGATCTTTCCAACAAGCCAAACAGAGCCCAGATCGGAGTTCGTACGAGAAAGCTGCGCCAGTTTTATGCGGCAGGCCTCGTTCTCAAAGCCCTCCAGGCTTCTTCCGCGGTCCGCTTAGAGCCAATCTTGGTAGGAACCTTGCTATTGACCGTACGGTCAATACTAACGCTGGGACAGAGCCAAATTCAAAAATTGGCCAAGATTGGCTCACGCCCACTGTCACTAGACGCGCGGCGCTGGAAAATCGAGGCACGGGTGAAAGAAAAAAGGTGAAAAATAGGCCTATATGTAACTTGTTATTCATATAAAATATTTTCTGTATGCACTTTTTTCCAAATTCAGTTCTTAAAGGATTGGCCTTTGAGAGATCTTTCCAACAAGCCAAACAGAGCCCAGATCGGAGTTCGTACGAGAAAGCTGCGCCAGTTTTATGCGGCAGGCCTCGTTCTCAAAGCCCTCCAGGCTTCTTCCGCGGTCCGCTTAGAGCCAATCTTGGTAGGAACCTTGCTATTGACCGTACGGTCAATACTAACGCTGGGACAGAGCCAAATTCAAAAATTGGCCAAGATTGGCTCACGCCCACTGTCACTAGACGCGCGGCGCTGGAAAATCGAGGCACGGGTGAAAGAAAAAAGGTGAAAAATAGGCCTATATGTAACTTGTTATTCATATAAAATATTTTCTGTATGCACTTTTTTCCAAATTCAGTTCTTAAAGGATTGGCCTTTGAGAGATCTTTCCAACAAGCCAAACAGAGCCCAGATCGGAGTTCGTACGAGAAAGCTGCGCCAGTTTTATGCGGCAGGCCTCGTTCTCAAAGCCCTCCAGGCTTCTTCCGCGGTCCGCTTAGAGCCAATCTTGGTAGGAACCTTGCTATTGACCGTACGGTCAATACTAACGCTGGGACAGAGCCAAATTCAAAAATTGGCCAAGATTGGCTCACGCCCACTGTCACTAGACGCGCGGCGCTGGAAAATCGAGGCACGGGTGAAAGAAAAAAGGTGAAAAATAGGCCTATATGTAACTTGTTATTCATATAAAATATTTTCTGTATGCACTTTTTTCCAAATTCAGTTCTTAAAGGATTGGCCTTTGAGAGATCTTTCCAACAAGCCAAACAGAGCCCAGATCGGAGTTCGTACGAGAAAGCTGCGCCAGTTTTATGCGGCAGGCCTCGTTCTCAAAGCCCTCCAGGCTTCTTCCGCGGTCCGCTTAGAGCCAATCTTGGTAGGAACCTTGCTATTGACCGTACGGTCAATACTAACGCTGGGACAGAGCCAAATTCAAAAATTGGCCAAGATTGGCTCACGCCCACTGTCACTAGACGCGCGGCGCTGGAAAATCGAGGCACGGGTGAAAGAAAAAAGGTGAAAAATAGGCCTATATGTAACTTGTTATTCATATAAAATATTTTCTGTATGCACTTTTTTCCAAATTCAGTTCTTAAAGGATTGGCCTTTGAGAGATCTTTCCAACAAGCCAAACAGAGCCCAGATCGGAGTTCGTACGAGAAAGCTGCGCCAGTTTTATGCGGCAGGCCTCGTTCTCAAAGCCCTCCAGGCTTCTTCCGCGGTCCGCTTAGAGCCAATCTTGGTAGGAACCTTGCTATTGACCGTACGGTCAATACTAACGCTGGGACAGAGCCAAATTCAAAAATTGGCCAAGATTGGCTCACGCCCACTGTCACTAGACGCGCGGCGCTGGAAAATCGAGGCACGGGTGAAAGAAAAAAGGTGAAAAATAGGCCTATATGTAACTTGTTATTCATATAAAATATTTTCTGTATGCACTTTTTTCCAAATTCAGTTCTTAAAGGATTGGCCTTTGAGAGATCTTTCCAACAAGCCAAACAGAGCCCAGATCGGAGTTCGTACGAGAAAGCTGCGCCAGTTTTATGCGGCAGGCCTCGTTCTCAAAGCCCTCCAGGCTTCTTCCGCGGTCCGCTTAGAGCCAATCTTGGTAGGAACCTTGCTATTGACCGTACGGTCAATACTAACGCTGGGACAGAGCCAAATTCAAAAATTGGCCAAGATTGGCTCACGCCCACTGTCACTAGACGCGCGGCGCTGGAAAATCGAGGCACGGGTGAAAGAAAAAAGGTGAAAAATAGGCCTATATGTAACTTGTTATTCATATAAAATATTTTCTGTATGCACTTTTTTCCAAATTCAGTTCTTAAAGGATTGGCCTTTGAGAGATCTTTCCAACAAGCCAAACAGAGCCCAGATCGGAGTTCGTACGAGAAAGCTGCGCCAGTTTTATGCGGCAGGCCTCGTTCTCAAAGCCCTCCAGGCTTCTTCCGCGGTCCGCTTAGAGCCAATCTTGGTAGGAACCTTGCTATTGACCGTACGGTCAATACTAACGCTGGGACAGAGCCAAATTCAAAAATTGGCCAAGATTGGCTCACGCCCACTGTCACTAGACGCGCGGCGCTGGAAAATCGAGGCACGGGTGAAAGAAAAAAGGTGAAAAATAGGCCTATATGTAACTTGTTATTCATATAAAATATTTTCTGTATGCACTTTTTTCCAAATTCAGTTCTTAAAGGATTGGCCTTTGAGAGATCTTTCCAACAAGCCAAACAGAGCCCAGATCGGAGTTCGTACGAGAAAGCTGCGCCAGTTTTATGCGGCAGGCCTCGTTCTCAAAGCCCTCCAGGCTTCTTCCGCGGTCCGCTTAGAGCCAATCTTGGTAGGAACCTTGCTATTGACCGTACGGTCAATACTAACGCTGGGACAGAGCCAAATTCAAAAATTGGCCAAGATTGGCTCACGCCCACTGTCACTAGACGCGCGGCGCTGGAAAATCGAGGCACGGGTGAAAGAAAAAAGGTGAAAAATAGGCCTATATGTAACTTGTTATTCATATAAAATATTTTCTGTATGCACTTTTTTCCAAATTCAGTTCTTAAAGGATTGGCCTTTGAGAGATCTTTCCAACAAGCCAAACAGAGCCCAGATCGGAGTTCGTACGAGAAAGCTGCGCCAGTTTTATGCGGCAGGCCTCGTTCTCAAAGCCCTCCAGGCTTCTTCCGCGGTCCGCTTAGAGCCAATCTTGGTAGGAACCTTGCTATTGACCGTACGGTCAATACTAACGCTGGGACAGAGCCAAATTCAAAAATTGGCCAAGATTGGCTCACGCCCACTGTCACTAGACGCGCGGCGCTGGAAAATCGAGGCACGGGTGAAAGAAAAAAGGTGAAAAATAGGCCTATATGTAACTTGTTATTCATATAAAATATTTTCTGTATGCACTTTTTTCCAAATTCAGTTCTTAAAGGATTGGCCTTTGAGAGATCTTTCCAACAAGCCAAACAGAGCCCAGATCGGAGTTCGTACGAGAAAGCTGCGCCAGTTTTATGCGGCAGGCCTCGTTCTCAAAGCCCTCCAGGCTTCTTCCGCGGTCCGCTTAGAGCCAATCTTGGTAGGAACCTTGCTATTGACCGTACGGTCAATACTAACGCTGGGACAGAGCCAAATTCAAAAATTGGCCAAGATTGGCTCACGCCCACTGTCACTAGACGCGCGGCGCTGGAAAATCGAGGCACGGGTGAAAGAAAAAAGGTGAAAAATAGGCCTATATGTAACTTGTTATTCATATAAAATATTTTCTGTATGCACTTTTTTCCAAATTCAGTTCTTAAAGGATTGGCCTTTGAGAGATCTTTCCAACAAGCCAAACAGAGCCCAGATCGGAGTTCGTACGAGAAAGCTGCGCCAGTTTTATGCGGCAGGCCTCGTTCTCAAAGCCCTCCAGGCTTCTTCCGCGGTCCGCTTAGAGCCAATCTTGGTAGGAACCTTGCTATTGACCGTACGGTCAATACTAACGCTGGGACAGAGCCAAATTCAAAAATTGGCCAAGATTGGCTCACGCCCACTGTCACTAGACGCGCGGCGCTGGAAAATCGAGGCACGGGTGAAAGAAAAAAGGTGAAAAATAGGCCTATATGTAACTTGTTATTCATATAAAATATTTTCTGTATGCACTTTTTTCCAAATTCAGTTCTTAAAGGATTGGCCTTTGAGAGATCTTTCCAACAAGCCAAACAGAGCCCAGATCGGAGTTCGTACGAGAAAGCTGCGCCAGTTTTATGCGGCAGGCCTCGTTCTCAAAGCCCTCCAGGCTTCTTCCGCGGTCCGCTTAGAGCCAATCTTGGTAGGAACCTTGCTATTGACCGTACGGTCAATACTAACGCTGGGACAGAGCCAAATTCAAAAATTGGCCAAGATTGGCTCACGCCCACTGTCACTAGACGCGCGGCGCTGGAAAATCGAGGCACGGGTGAAAGAAAAAAGGTGAAAAATAGGCCTATATGTAACTTGTTATTCATATAAAATATTTTCTGTATGCACTTTTTTCCAAATTCAGTTCTTAAAGGATTGGCCTTTGAGAGATCTTTCCAACAAGCCAAACAGAGCCCAGATCGGAGTTCGTACGAGAAAGCTGCGCCAGTTTTATGCGGCAGGCCTCGTTCTCAAAGCCCTCCAGGCTTCTTCCGCGGTCCGCTTAGAGCCAATCTTGGTAGGAACCTTGCTATTGACCGTACGGTCAATACTAACGCTGGGACAGAGCCAAATTCAAAAATTGGCCAAGATTGGCTCACGCCCACTGTCACTAGACGCGCGGCGCTGGAAAATCGAGGCACGGGTGAAAGAAAAAAGGTGAAAAATAGGCCTATATGTAACTTGTTATTCATATAAAATATTTTCTGTATGCACTTTTTTCCAAATTCAGTTCTTAAAGGATTGGCCTTTGAGAGATCTTTCCAACAAGCCAAACAGAGCCCAGATCGGAGTTCGTACGAGAAAGCTGCGCCAGTTTTATGCGGCAGGCCTCGTTCTCAAAGCCCTCCAGGCTTCTTCCGCGGTCCGCTTAGAGCCAATCTTGGTAGGAACCTTGCTATTGACCGTACGGTCAATACTAACGCTGGGACAGAGCCAAATTCAAAAATTGGCCAAGATTGGCTCACGCCCACTGTCACTAGACGCGCGGCGCTGGAAAATCGAGGCACGGGTGAAAGAAAAAAGGTGAAAAATAGGCCTATATGTAACTTGTTATTCATATAAAATATTTTCTGTATGCACTTTTTTCCAAATTCAGTTCTTAAAGGATTGGCCTTTGAGAGATCTTTCCAACAAGCCAAACAGAGCCCAGATCGGAGTTCGTACGAGAAAGCTGCGCCAGTTTTATGCGGCAGGCCTCGTTCTCAAAGCCCTCCAGGCTTCTTCCGCGGTCCGCTTAGAGCCAATCTTGGTAGGAACCTTGCTATTGACCGTACGGTCAATACTAACGCTGGGACAGAGCCAAATTCAAAAATTGGCCAAGATTGGCTCACGCCCACTGTCACTAGACGCGCGGCGCTGGAAAATCGAGGCACGGGTGAAAGAAAAAAGGTGAAAAATAGGCCTATATGTAACTTGTTATTCATATAAAATATTTTCTGTATGCACTTTTTTCCAAATTCAGTTCTTAAAGGATTGGCCTTTGAGAGATCTTTCCAACAAGCCAAACAGAGCCCAGATCGGAGTTCGTACGAGAAAGCTGCGCCAGTTTTATGCGGCAGGCCTCGTTCTCAAAGCCCTCCAGGCTTCTTCCGCGGTCCGCTTAGAGCCAATCTTGGTAGGAACCTTGCTATTGACCGTACGGTCAATACTAACGCTGGGACAGAGCCAAATTCAAAAATTGGCCAAGATTGGCTCACGCCCACTGTCACTAGACGCGCGGCGCTGGAAAATCGAGGCACGGGTGAAAGAAAAAAGGTGAAAAATAGGCCTATATGTAACTTGTTATTCATATAAAATATTTTCTGTATGCACTTTTTTCCAAATTCAGTTCTTAAAGGATTGGCCTTTGAGAGATCTTTCCAACAAGCCAAACAGAGCCCAGATCGGAGTTCGTACGAGAAAGCTGCGCCAGTTTTATGCGGCAGGCCTCGTTCTCAAAGCCCTCCAGGCTTCTTCCGCGGTCCGCTTAGAGCCAATCTTGGTAGGAACCTTGCTATTGACCGTACGGTCAATACTAACGCTGGGACAGAGCCAAATTCAAAAATTGGCCAAGATTGGCTCACGCCCACTGTCACTAGACGCGCGGCGCTGGAAAATCGAGGCACGGGTGAAAGAAAAAAGGTGAAAAATAGGCCTATATGTAACTTGTTATTCATATAAAATATTTTCTGTATGCACTTTTTTCCAAATTCAGTTCTTAAAGGATTGGCCTTTGAGAGATCTTTCCAACAAGCCAAACAGAGCCCAGATCGGAGTTCGTACGAGAAAGCTGCGCCAGTTTTATGCGGCAGGCCTCGTTCTCAAAGCCCTCCAGGCTTCTTCCGCGGTCCGCTTAGAGCCAATCTTGGTAGGAACCTTGCTATTGACCGTACGGTCAATACTAACGCTGGGACAGAGCCAAATTCAAAAATTGGCCAAGATTGGCTCACGCCCACTGTCACTAGACGCGCGGCGCTGGAAAATCGAGGCACGGGTGAAAGAAAAAAGGTGAAAAATAGGCCTATATGTAACTTGTTATTCATATAAAATATTTTCTGTATGCACTTTTTTCCAAATTCAGTTCTTAAAGGATTGGCCTTTGAGAGATCTTTCCAACAAGCCAAACAGAGCCCAGATCGGAGTTCGTACGAGAAAGCTGCGCCAGTTTTATGCGGCAGGCCTCGTTCTCAAAGCCCTCCAGGCTTCTTCCGCGGTCCGCTTAGAGCCAATCTTGGTAGGAACCTTGCTATTGACCGTACGGTCAATACTAACGCTGGG
The DNA here is from genome assembly GCA_012490785.1 of Eragrostis nindensis. Classification (NCBI taxonomy): domain Eukaryota; kingdom Viridiplantae; phylum Streptophyta; class Magnoliopsida; order Poales; family Poaceae; genus Eragrostis; species Eragrostis nindensis. Next base: position 27,489 of record JAAXCT010002600.1, read on the forward strand.
ACAGAGCCAAATTCAAAAATTGGCCAAGATTGGCTCACGCCCACTGTCACTAGACGCGCGGCGCTGGAAAATCGAGGCACGGGTGAAAGAAAAAAGGTGAAAAATAGGCCTATATGTAACTTGTTATTCATATAAAATATTTTCTGTATGCACTTTTTTCCAAATTCAGTTCTTAAAGGATTGGCCTTTGAGAGATCTTTCCAACAAGCCAAACAGAGCCCAGATCGGAGTTCGTACGAGAAAGCTGCGCCAGTTTTATGCGGCAGGCCTCGTTCTCAAAGCCCTCCAGGCTTCTTCCGCGGTCCGCTTAGAGCCAATCTTGGTAGGAACCTTGCTATTGACCGTACGGTCAATACTAACGCTGGGACAGAGCCAAATTCAAAAATTGGCCAAGATTGGCTCACGCCCACTGTCACTAGACGCGCGGCGCTGGAAAATCGAGGCACGGGTGAAAGAAAAAAGGTGAAAAATAGGCCTATATGTAACTTGTTATTCATATAAAATATTTTCTGTATGCACTTTTTTCCAAATTCAGTTCTTAAAGGATTGGCCTTTGAGAGATCTTTCCAACAAGCCAAACAGAGCCCAGATCGGAGTTCGTACGAGAAAGCTGCGCCAGTTTTATGCGGCAGGCCTCGTTCTCAAAGCCCTCCAGGCTTCTTCCGCGGTCCGCTTAGAGCCAATCTTGGTAGGAACCTTGCTATTGACCGTACGGTCAATACTAACGCTGGGACAGAGCCAAATTCAAAAATTGGCCAAGATTGGCTCACGCCCACTGTCACTAGACGCGCGGCGCTGGAAAATCGAGGCACGGGTGAAAGAAAAAAGGTGAAAAATAGGCCTATATGTAACTTGTTATTCATATAAAATATTTTCTGTATGCACTTTTTTCCAAATTCAGTTCTTAAAGGATTGGCCTTTGAGAGATCTTTCCAACAAGCCAAACAGAGCCCAGATCGGAGTTCGTACGAGAAAGCTGCGCCAGTTTTATGCGGCAGGCCTCGTTCTCAAAGCCCTCCAGGCTTCTTCCGCGGTCCGCTTAGAGCCAATCTTGGTAGGAACCTTGCTATTGACCGTACGGTCAATACTAACGCTGGGACAGAGCCAAATTCAAAAATTGGCCAAGATTGGCTCACGCCCACTGTCACTAGACGCGCGGCGCTGGAAAATCGAGGCACGGGTGAAAGAAAAAAGGTGAAAAATAGGCCTATATGTAACTTGTTATTCATATAAAATATTTTCTGTATGCACTTTTTTCCAAATTCAGTTCTTAAAGGATTGGCCTTTGAGAGATCTTTCCAACAAGCCAAACAGAGCCCAGATCGGAGTTCGTACGAGAAAGCTGCGCCAGTTTTATGCGGCAGGCCTCGTTCTCAAAGCCCTCCAGGCTTCTTCCGCGGTCCGCTTAGAGCCAATCTTGGTAGGAACCTTGCTATTGACCGTACGGTCAATACTAACGCTGGGACAGAGCCAAATTCAAAAATTGGCCAAGATTGGCTCACGCCCACTGTCACTAGACGCGCGGCGCTGGAAAATCGAGGCACGGGTGAAAGAAAAAAGGTGAAAAATAGGCCTATATGTAACTTGTTATTCATATAAAATATTTTCTGTATGCACTTTTTTCCAAATTCAGTTCTTAAAGGATTGGCCTTTGAGAGATCTTTCCAACAAGCCAAACAGAGCCCAGATCGGAGTTCGTACGAGAAAGCTGCGCCAGTTTTATGCGGCAGGCCTCGTTCTCAAAGCCCTCCAGGCTTCTTCCGCGGTCCGCTTAGAGCCAATCTTGGTAGGAACCTTGCTATTGACCGTACGGTCAATACTAACGCTGGGACAGAGCCAAATTCAAAAATTGGCCAAGATTGGCTCACGCCCACTGTCACTAGACGCGCGGCGCTGGAAAATCGAGGCACGGGTGAAAGAAAAAAGGTGAAAAATAGGCCTATATGTAACTTGTTATTCATATAAAATATTTTCTGTATGCACTTTTTTCCAAATTCAGTTCTTAAAGGATTGGCCTTTGAGAGATCTTTCCAACAAGCCAAACAGAGCCCAGATCGGAGTTCGTACGAGAAAGCTGCGCCAGTTTTATGCGGCAGGCCTCGTTCTCAAAGCCCTCCAGGCTTCTTCCGCGGTCCGCTTAGAGCCAATCTTGGTAGGAACCTTGCTATTGACCGTACGGTCAATACTAACGCTGGGACAGAGCCAAATTCAAAAATTGGCCAAGATTGGCTCACGCCCACTGTCACTAGACGCGCGGCGCTGGAAAATCGAGGCACGGGTGAAAGAAAAAAGGTGAAAAATAGGCCTATATGTAACTTGTTATTCATATAAAATATTTTCTGTATGCACTTTTTTCCAAATTCAGTTCTTAAAGGATTGGCCTTTGAGAGATCTTTCCAACAAGCCAAACAGAGCCCAGATCGGAGTTCGTACGAGAAAGCTGCGCCAGTTTTATGCGGCAGGCCTCGTTCTCAAAGCCCTCCAGGCTTCTTCCGCGGTCCGCTTAGAGCCAATCTTGGTAGGAACCTTGCTATTGACCGTACGGTCAATACTAACGCTGGGACAGAGCCAAATTCAAAAATTGGCCAAGATTGGCTCACGCCCACTGTCACTAGACGCGCGGCGCTGGAAAATCGAGGCACGGGTGAAAGAAAAAAGGTGAAAAATAGGCCTATATGTAACTTGTTATTCATATAAAATATTTTCTGTATGCACTTTTTTCCAAATTCAGTTCTTAAAGGATTGGCCTTTGAGAGATCTTTCCAACAAGCCAAACAGAGCCCAGATCGGAGTTCGTACGAGAAAGCTGCGCCAGTTTTATGCGGCAGGCCTCGTTCTCAAAGCCCTCCAGGCTTCTTCCGCGGTCCGCTTAGAGCCAATCTTGGTAGGAACCTTGCTATTGACCGTACGGTCAATACTAACGCTGGGACAGAGCCAAATTCAAAAATTGGCCAAGATTGGCTCACGCCCACTGTCACTAGACGCGCGGCGCTGGAAAATCGAGGCACGGGTGAAAGAAAAAAGGTGAAAAATAGGCCTATATGTAACTTGTTATTCATATAAAATATTTTCTGTATGCACTTTTTTCCAAATTCAGTTCTTAAAGGATTGGCCTTTGAGAGATCTTTCCAACAAGCCAAACAGAGCCCAGATCGGAGTTCGTACGAGAAAGCTGCGCCAGTTTTATGCGGCAGGCCTCGTTCTCAAAGCCCTCCAGGCTTCTTCCGCGGTCCGCTTAGAGCCAATCTTGGTAGGAACCTTGCTATTGACCGTACGGTCAATACTAACGCTGGGACAGAGCCAAATTCAAAAATTGGCCAAGATTGGCTCACGCCCACTGTCACTAGACGCGCGGCGCTGGAAAATCGAGGCACGGGTGAAAGAAAAAAGGTGAAAAATAGGCCTATATGTAACTTGTTATTCATATAAAATATTTTCTGTATGCACTTTTTTCCAAATTCAGTTCTTAAAGGATTGGCCTTTGAGAGATCTTTCCAACAAGCCAAACAGAGCCCAGATCGGAGTTCGTACGAGAAAGCTGCGCCAGTTTTATGCGGCAGGCCTCGTTCTCAAAGCCCTCCAGGCTTCTTCCGCGGTCCGCTTAGAGCCAATCTTGGTAGGAACCTTGCTATTGACCGTACGGTCAATACTAACGCTGGGACAGAGCCAAATTCAAAAATTGGCCAAGATTGGCTCACGCCCACTGTCACTAGACGCGCGGCGCTGGAAAATCGAGGCACGGGTGAAAGAAAAAAGGTGAAAAATAGGCCTATATGTAACTTGTTATTCATATAAAATATTTTCTGTATGCACTTTTTTCCAAATTCAGTTCTTAAAGGATTGGCCTTTGAGAGATCTTTCCAACAAGCCAAACAGAGCCCAGATCGGAGTTCGTACGAGAAAGCTGCGCCAGTTTTATGCGGCAGGCCTCGTTCTCAAAGCCCTCCAGGCTTCTTCCGCGGTCCGCTTAGAGCCAATCTTGGTAGGAACCTTGCTATTGACCGTACGGTCAATACTAACGCTGGGACAGAGCCAAATTCAAAAATTGGCCAAGATTGGCTCACGCCCACTGTCACTAGACGCGCGGCGCTGGAAAATCGAGGCACGGGTGAAAGAAAAAAGGTGAAAAATAGGCCTATATGTAACTTGTTATTCATATAAAATATTTTCTGTATGCACTTTTTTCCAAATTCAGTTCTTAAAGGATTGGCCTTTGAGAGATCTTTCCAACAAGCCAAACAGAGCCCAGATCGGAGTTCGTACGAGAAAGCTGCGCCAGTTTTATGCGGCAGGCCTCGTTCTCAAAGCCCTCCAGGCTTCTTCCGCGGTCCGCTTAGAGCCAATCTTGGTAGGAACCTTGCTATTGACCGTACGGTCAATACTAACGCTGGGACAGAGCCAAATTCAAAAATTGGCCAAGATTGGCTCACGCCCACTGTCACTAGACGCGCGGCGCTGGAAAATCGAGGCACGGGTGAAAGAAAAAAGGTGAAAAATAGGCCTATATGTAACTTGTTATTCATATAAAATATTTTCTGTATGCACTTTTTTCCAAATTCAGTTCTTAAAGGATTGGCCTTTGAGAGATCTTTCCAACAAGCCAAACAGAGCCCAGATCGGAGTTCGTACGAGAAAGCTGCGCCAGTTTTATGCGGCAGGCCTCGTTCTCAAAGCCCTCCAGGCTTCTTCCGCGGTCCGCTTAGAGCCAATCTTGGTAGGAACCTTGCTATTGACCGTACGGTCAATACTAACGCTGGGACAGAGCCAAATTCAAAAATTGGCCAAGATTGGCTCACGCCCACTGTCACTAGACGCGCGGCGCTGGAAAATCGAGGCACGGGTGAAAGAAAAAAGGTGAAAAATAGGCCTATATGTAACTTGTTATTCATATAAAATATTTTCTGTATGCACTTTTTTCCAAATTCAGTTCTTAAAGGATTGGCCTTTGAGAGATCTTTCCAACAAGCCAAACAGAGCCCAGATCGGAGTTCGTACGAGAAAGCTGCGCCAGTTTTATGCGGCAGGCCTCGTTCTCAAAGCCCTCCAGGCTTCTTCCGCGGTCCGCTTAGAGCCAATCTTGGTAGGAACCTTGCTATTGACCGTACGGTCAATACTAACGCTGGGACAGAGCCAAATTCAAAAATTGGCCAAGATTGGCTCACGCCCACTGTCACTAGACGCGCGGCGCTGGAAAATCGAGGCACGGGTGAAAGAAAAAAGGTGAAAAATAGGCCTATATGTAACTTGTTATTCATATAAAATATTTTCTGTATGCACTTTTTTCCAAATTCAGTTCTTAAAGGATTGGCCTTTGAGAGATCTTTCCAACAAGCCAAACAGAGCCCAGATCGGAGTTCGTACGAGAAAGCTGCGCCAGTTTTATGCGGCAGGCCTCGTTCTCAAAGCCCTCCAGGCTTCTTCCGCGGTCCGCTTAGAGCCAATCTTGGTAGGAACCTTGCTATTGACCGTACGGTCAATACTAACGCTGGGACAGAGCCAAATTCAAAAATTGGCCAAGATTGGCTCACGCCCACTGTCACTAGACGCGCGGCGCTGGAAAATCGAGGCACGGGTGAAAGAAAAAAGGTGAAAAATAGGCCTATATGTAACTTGTTATTCATATAAAATATTTTCTGTATGCACTTTTTTCCAAATTCAGTTCTTAAAGGATTGGCCTTTGAGAGATCTTTCCAACAAGCCAAACAGAGCCCAGATCGGAGTTCGTACGAGAAAGCTGCGCCAGTTTTATGCGGCAGGCCTCGTTCTCAAAGCCCTCCAGGCTTCTTCCGCGGTCCGCTTAGAGCCAATCTTGGTAGGAACCTTGCTATTGACCGTACGGTCAATACTAACGCTGGGACAGAGCCAAATTCAAAAATTGGCCAAGATTGGCTCACGCCCACTGTCACTAGACGCGCGGCGCTGGAAAATCGAGGCACGGGTGAAAGAAAAAAGGTGAAAAATAGGCCTATATGTAACTTGTTATTCATATAAAATATTTTCTGTATGCACTTTTTTCCAAATTCAGTTCTTAAAGGATTGGCCTTTGAGAGATCTTTCCAACAAGCCAAACAGAGCCCAGATCGGAGTTCGTACGAGAAAGCTGCGCCAGTTTTATGCGGCAGGCCTCGTTCTCAAAGCCCTCCAGGCTTCTTCCGCGGTCCGCTTAGAGCCAATCTTGGTAGGAACCTTGCTATTGACCGTACGGTCAATACTAACGCTGGGACAGAGCCAAATTCAAAAATTGGCCAAGATTGGCTCACGCCCACTGTCACTAGACGCGCGGCGCTGGAAAATCGAGGCACGGGTGAAAGAAAAAAGGTGAAAAATAGGCCTATATGTAACTTGTTATTCATATAAAATATTTTCTGTATGCACTTTTTTCCAAATTCAGTTCTTAAAGGATTGGCCTTTGAGAGATCTTTCCAACAAGCCAAACAGAGCCCAGATCGGAGTTCGTACGAGAAAGCTGCGCCAGTTTTATGCGGCAGGCCTCGTTCTCAAAGCCCTCCAGGCTTCTTCCGCGGTCCGCTTAGAGCCAATCTTGGTAGGAACCTTGCTATTGACCGTACGGTCAATACTAACGCTGGGACAGAGCCAAATTCAAAAATTGGCCAAGATTGGCTCACGCCCACTGTCACTAGACGCGCGGCGCTGGAAAATCGAGGCACGGGTGAAAGAAAAAAGGTGAAAAATAGGCCTATATGTAACTTGTTATTCATATAAAATATTTTCTGTATGCACTTTTTTCCAAATTCAGTTCTTAAAGGATTGGCCTTTGAGAGATCTTTCCAACAAGCCAAACAGAGCCCAGATCGGAGTTCGTACGAGAAAGCTGCGCCAGTTTTATGCGGCAGGCCTCGTTCTCAAAGCCCTCCAGGCTTCTTCCGCGGTCCGCTTAGAGCCAATCTTGGTAGGAACCTTGCTATTGACCGTACGGTCAATACTAACGCTGGGACAGAGCCAAATTCAAAAATTGGCCAAGATTGGCTCACGCCCACTGTCACTAGACGCGCGGCGCTGGAAAATCGAGGCACGGGTGAAAGAAAAAAGGTGAAAAATAGGCCTATATGTAACTTGTTATTCATATAAAATATTTTCTGTATGCACTTTTTTCCAAATTCAGTTCTTAAAGGATTGGCCTTTGAGAGATCTTTCCAACAAGCCAAACAGAGCCCAGATCGGAGTTCGTACGAGAAAGCTGCGCCAGTTTTATGCGGCAGGCCTCGTTCTCAAAGCCCTCCAGGCTTCTTCCGCGGTCCGCTTAGAGCCAATCTTGGTAGGAACCTTGCTATTGACCGTACGGTCAATACTAACGCTGGGACAGAGCCAAATTCAAAAATTGGCCAAGATTGGCTCACGCCCACTGTCACTAGACGCGCGGCGCTGGAAAATCGAGGCACGGGTGAAAGAAAAAAGGTGAAAAATAGGCCTATATGTAACTTGTTATTCATATAAAATATTTTCTGTATGCACTTTTTTCCAAATTCAGTTCTTAAAGGATTGGCCTTTGAGAGATCTTTCCAACAAGCCAAACAGAGCCCAGATCGGAGTTCGTACGAGAAAGCTGCGCCAGTTTTATGCGGCAGGCCTCGTTCTCAAAGCCCTCCAGGCTTCTTCCGCGGTCCGCTTAGAGCCAATCTTGGTAGGAACCTTGCTATTGACCGTACGGTCAATACTAACGCTGGGACAGAGCCAAATTCAAAAATTGGCCAAGATTGGCTCACGCCCACTGTCACTAGACGCGCGGCGCTGGAAAATCGAGGCACGGGTGAAAGAAAAAAGGTGAAAAATAGGCCTATATGTAACTTGTTATTCATATAAAATATTTTCTGTATGCACTTTTTTCCAAATTCAGTTCTTAAAGGATTGGCCTTTGAGAGATCTTTCCAACAAGCCAAACAGAGCCCAGATCGGAGTTCGTACGAGAAAGCTGCGCCAGTTTTATGCGGCAGGCCTCGTTCTCAAAGCCCTCCAGGCTTCTTCCGCGGTCCGCTTAGAGCCAATCTTGGTAGGAACCTTGCTATTGACCGTACGGTCAATACTAACGCTGGGACAGAGCCAAATTCAAAAATTGGCCAAGATTGGCTCACGCCCACTGTCACTAGACGCGCGGCGCTGGAAAATCGAGGCACGGGTGAAAGAAAAAAGGTGAAAAATAGGCCTATATGTAACTTGTTATTCATATAAAATATTTTCTGTATGCACTTTTTTCCAAATTCAGTTCTTAAAGGATTGGCCTTTGAGAGATCTTTCCAACAAGCCAAACAGAGCCCAGATCGGAGTTCGTACGAGAAAGCTGCGCCAGTTTTATGCGGCAGGCCTCGTTCTCAAAGCCCTCCAGGCTTCTTCCGCGGTCCGCTTAGAGCCAATCTTGGTAGGAACCTTGCTATTGACCGTACGGTCAATACTAACGCTGGGACAGAGCCAAATTCAAAAATTGGCCAAGATTGGCTCACGCCCACTGTCACTAGACGCGCGGCGCTGGAAAATCGAGGCACGGGTGAAAGAAAAAAGGTGAAAAATAGGCCTATATGTAACTTGTTATTCATATAAAATATTTTCTGTATGCACTTTTTTCCAAATTCAGTTCTTAAAGGATTGGCCTTTGAGAGATCTTTCCAACAAGCCAAACAGAGCCCAGATCGGAGTTCGTACGAGAAAGCTGCGCCAGTTTTATGCGGCAGGCCTCGTTCTCAAAGCCCTCCAGGCTTCTTCCGCGGTCCGCTTAGAGCCAATCTTGGTAGGAACCTTGCTATTGACCGTACGGTCAATACTAACGCTGGGACAGAGCCAAATTCAAAAATTGGCCAAGATTGGCTCACGCCCACTGTCACTAGACGCGCGGCGCTGGAAAATCGAGGCACGGGTGAAAGAAAAAAGGTGAAAAATAGGCCTATATGTAACTTGTTATTCATATAAAATATTTTCTGTATGCACTTTTTTCCAAATTCAGTTCTTAAAGGATTGGCCTTTGAGAGATCTTTCCAACAAGCCAAACAGAGCCCAGATCGGAGTTCGTACGAGAAAGCTGCGCCAGTTTTATGCGGCAGGCCTCGTTCTCAAAGCCCTCCAGGCTTCTTCCGCGGTCCGCTTAGAGCCAATCTTGGTAGGAACCTTGCTATTGACCGTACGGTCAATACTAACGCTGGGACAGAGCCAAATTCAAAAATTGGCCAAGATTGGCTCACGCCCACTGTCACTAGACGCGCGGCGCTGGAAAATCGAGGCACGGGTGAAAGAAAAAAGGTGAAAAATAGGCCTATATGTAACTTGTTATTCATATAAAATATTTTCTGTATGCACTTTTTTCCAAATTCAGTTCTTAAAGGATTGGCCTTTGAGAGATCTTTCCAACAAGCCAAACAGAGCCCAGATCGGAGTTCGTACGAGAAAGCTGCGCCAGTTTTATGCGGCAGGCCTCGTTCTCAAAGCCCTCCAGGCTTCTTCCGCGGTCCGCTTAGAGCCAATCTTGGTAGGAACCTTGCTATTGACCGTACGGTCAATACTAACGCTGGGACAGAGCCAAATTCAAAAATTGGCCAAGATTGGCTCACGCCCACTGTCACTAGACGCGCGGCGCTGGAAAATCGAGGCACGGGTGAAAGAAAAAAGGTGAAAAATAGGCCTATATGTAACTTGTTATTCATATAAAATATTTTCTGTATGCACTTTTTTCCAAATTCAGTTCTTAAAGGATTGGCCTTTGAGAGATCTTTCCAACAAGCCAAACAGAGCCCAGATCGGAGTTCGTACGAGAAAGCTGCGCCAGTTTTATGCGGCAGGCCTCGTTCTCAAAGCCCTCCAGGCTTCTTCCGCGGTCCGCTTAGAGCCAATCTTGGTAGGAACCTTGCTATTGACCGTACGGTCAATACTAACGCTGGGACAGAGCCAAATTCAAAAATTGGCCAAGATTGGCTCACGCCCACTGTCACTAGACGCGCGGCGCTGGAAAATCGAGGCACGGGTGAAAGAAAAAAGGTGAAAAATAGGCCTATATGTAACTTGTTATTCATATAAAATATTTTCTGTATGCACTTTTTTCCAAATTCAGTTCTTAAAGGATTGGCCTTTGAGAGATCTTTCCAACAAGCCAAACAGAGCCCAGATCGGAGTTCGTACGAGAAAGCTGCGCCAGTTTTATGCGGCAGGCCTCGTTCTCAAAGCCCTCCAGGCTTCTTCCGCGGTCCGCTTAGAGCCAATCTTGGTAGGAACCTTGCTATTGACCGTACGGTCAATACTAACGCTGGGACAGAGCCAAATTCAAAAATTGGCCAAGATTGGCTCACGCCCACTGTCACTAGACGCGCGGCGCTGGAAAATCGAGGCACGGGTGAAAGAAAAAAGGTGAAAAATAGGCCTATATGTAACTTGTTATTCATATAAAATATTTTCTGTATGCACTTTTTTCCAAATTCAGTTCTTAAAGGATTGGCCTTTGAGAGATCTTTCCAACAAGCCAAACAGAGCCCAGATCGGAGTTCGTACGAGAAAGCTGCGCCAGTTTTATGCGGCAGGCCTCGTTCTCAAAGCCCTCCAGGCTTCTTCCGCGGTCCGCTTAGAGCCAATCTTGGTAGGAACCTTGCTATTGACCGTACGGTCAATACTAACGCTGGGACAGAGCCAAATTCAAAAATTGGCCAAGATTGGCTCACGCCCACTGTCACTAGACGCGCGGCGCTGGAAAATCGAGGCACGGGTGAAAGAAAAAAGGTGAAAAATAGGCCTATATGTAACTTGTTATTCATATAAAATATTTTCTGTATGCACTTTTTTCCAAATTCAGTTCTTAAAGGATTGGCCTTTGAGAGATCTTTCCAACAAGCCAAACAGAGCCCAGATCGGAGTTCGTACGAGAAAGCTGCGCCAGTTTTATGCGGCAGGCCTCGTTCTCAAAGCCCTCCAGGCTTCTTCCGCGGTCCGCTTAGAGCCAATCTTGGTAGGAACCTTGCTATTGACCGTACGGTCAATACTAACGCTGGGACAGAGCCAAATTCAAAAATTGGCCAAGATTGGCTCACGCCCACTGTCACTAGACGCGCGGCGCTGGAAAATCGAGGCACGGGTGAAAGAAAAAAGGTGAAAAATAGGCCTATATGTAACTTGTTATTCATATAAAATATTTTCTGTATGCACTTTTTTCCAAATTCAGTTCTTAAAGGATTGGCCTTTGAGAGATCTTTCCAACAAGCCAAACAGAGCCCAGATCGGAGTTCGTACGAGAAAGCTGCGCCAGTTTTATGCGGCAGGCCTCGTTCTCAAAGCCCTCCAGGCTTCTTCCGCGGTCCGCTTAGAGCCAATCTTGGTAGGAACCTTGCTATTGACCGTACGGTCAATACTAACGCTGGGACAGAGCCAAATTCAAAAATTGGCCAAGATTGGCTCACGCCCACTGTCACTAGACGCGCGGCGCTGGAAAATCGAGGCACGGGTGAAAGAAAAAAGGTGAAAAATAGGCCTATATGTAACTTGTTATTCATATAAAATATTTTCTGTATGCACTTTTTTCCAAATTCAGTTCTTAAAGGATTGGCCTTTGAGAGATCTTTCCAACAAGCCAAACAGAGCCCAGATCGGAGTTCGTACGAGAAAGCTGCGCCAGTTTTATGCGGCAGGCCTCGTTCTCAAAGCCCTCCAGGCTTCTTCCGCGGTCCGCTTAGAGCCAATCTTGGTAGGAACCTTGCTATTGACCGTACGGTCAATACTAACGCTGGGACAGAGCCAAATTCAAAAATTGGCCAAGATTGGCTCACGCCCACTGTCACTAGACGCGCGGCGCTGGAAAATCGAGGCACGGGTGAAAGAAAAAAGGTGAAAAATAGGCCTATATGTAACTTGTTATTCATATAAAATATTTTCTGTATGCACTTTTTTCCAAATTCAGTTCTTAAAGGATTGGCCTTTGAGAGATCTTTCCAACAAGCCAAACAGAGCCCAGATCGGAGTTCGTACGAGAAAGCTGCGCCAGTTTTATGCGGCAGGCCTCGTTCTCAAAGCCCTCCAGGCTTCTTCCGCGGTCCGCTTAGAGCCAATCTTGGTAGGAACCTTGCTATTGACCGTACGGTCAATACTAACGCTGGGACAGAGCCAAATTCAAAAATTGGCCAAGATTGGCTCACGCCCACTGTCACTAGACGCGCGGCGCTGGAAAATCGAGGCACGGGTGAAAGAAAAAAGGTGAAAAATAGGCCTATATGTAACTTGTTATTCATATAAAATATTTTCTGTATGCACTTTTTTCCAAATTCAGTTCTTAAAGGATTGGCCTTTGAGAGATCTTTCCAACAAGCCAAACAGAGCCCAGATCGGAGTTCGTACGAGAAAGCTGCGCCAGTTTTATGCGGCAGGCCTCGTTCTCAAAGCCCTCCAGGCTTCTTCCGCGGTCCGCTTAGAGCCAATCTTGGTAGGAACCTTGCTATTGACCGTACGGTCAATACTAACGCTGGGACAGAGCCAAATTCAAAAATTGGCCAAGATTGGCTCACGCCCACTGTCACTAGACGCGCGGCGCTGGAAAATCGAGGCACGGGTGAAAGAAAAAAGGTGAAAAATAGGCCTATATGTAACTTGTTATTCATATAAAATATTTTCTGTATGCACTTTTTTCCAAATTCAGTTCTTAAAGGATTGGCCTTTGAGAGATCTTTCCAACAAGCCAAACAGAGCCCAGATCGGAGTTCGTACGAGAAAGCTGCGCCAGTTTTATGCGGCAGGCCTCGTTCTCAAAGCCCTCCAGGCTTCTTCCGCGGTCCGCTTAGAGCCAATCTTGGTAGGAACCTTGCTATTGACCGTACGGTCAATACTAACGCTGGGACAGAGCCAAATTCAAAAATTGGCCAAGATTGGCTCACGCCCACTGTCACTAGACGCGCGGCGCTGGAAAATCGAGGCACGGGTGAAAGAAAAAAGGTGAAAAATAGGCCTATATGTAACTTGTTATTCATATAAAATATTTTCTGTATGCACTTTTTTCCAAATTCAGTTCTTAAAGGATTGGCCTTTGAGAGATCTTTCCAACAAGCCAAACAGAGCCCAGATCGGAGTTCGTACGAGAAAGCTGCGCCAGTTTTATGCGGCAGGCCTCGTTCTCAAAGCCCTCCAGGCTTCTTCCGCGGTCCGCTTAGAGCCAATCTTGGTAGGAACCTTGCTATTGACCGTACGGTCAATACTAACGCTGGGACAGAGCCAAATTCAAAAATTGGCCAAGATTGGCTCACGCCCACTGTCACTAGACGCGCGGCGCTGGAAAATCGAGGCACGGGTGAAAGAAAAAAGGTGAAAAATAGGCCTATATGTAACTTGTTATTCATATAAAATATTTTCTGTATGCACTTTTTTCCAAATTCAGTTCTTAAAGGATTGGCCTTTGAGAGATCTTTCCAACAAGCCAAACAGAGCCCAGATCGGAGTTCGTACGAGAAAGCTGCGCCAGTTTTATGCGGCAGGCCTCGTTCTCAAAGCCCTCCAGGCTTCTTCCGCGGTCCGCTTAGAGCCAATCTTGGTAGGAACCTTGCTATTGACCGTACGGTCAATACTAACGCTGGGACAGAGCCAAATTCAAAAATTGGCCAAGATTGGCTCACGCCCACTGTCACTAGACGCGCGGCGCTGGAAAATCGAGGCACGGGTGAAAGAAAAAAGGTGAAAAATAGGCCTATATGTAACTTGTTATTCATATAAAATATTTTCTGTATGCACTTTTTTCCAAATTCAGTTCTTAAAGGATTGGCCTTTGAGAGATCTTTCCAACAAGCCAAACAGAGCCCAGATCGGAGTTCGTACGAGAAAGCTGCGCCAGTTTTATGCGGCAGGCCTCGTTCTCAAAGCCCTCCAGGCTTCTTCCGCGGTCCGCTTAGAGCCAATCTTGGTAGGAACCTTGCTATTGACCGTACGGTCAATACTAACGCTGGGACAGAGCCAAATTCAAAAATTGGCCAAGATTGGCTCACGCCCACTGTCACTAGACGCGCGGCGCTGGAAAATCGAGGCACGGGTGAAAGAAAAAAGGTGAAAAATAGGCCTATATGTAACTTGTTATTCATATAAAATATTTTCTGTATGCACTTTTTTCCAAATTCAGTTCTTAAAGGATTGGCCTTTGAGAGATCTTTCCAACAAGCCAAACAGAGCCCAGATCGGAGTTCGTACGAGAAAGCTGCGCCAGTTTTATGCGGCAGGCCTCGTTCTCAAAGCCCTCCAGGCTTCTTCCGCGGTCCGCTTAGAGCCAATCTTGGTAGGAACCTTGCTATTGACCGTACGGTCAATACTAACGCTGGGACAGAGCCAAATTCAAAAATTGGCCAAGATTGGCTCACGCCCACTGTCACTAGACGCGCGGCGCTGGAAAATCGAGGCACGGGTGAAAGAAAAAAGGTGAAAAATAGGCCTATATGTAACTTGTTATTCATATAAAATATTTTCTGTATGCACTTTTTTCCAAATTCAGTTCTTAAAGGATTGGCCTTTGAGAGATCTTTCCAACAAGCCAAACAGAGCCCAGATCGGAGTTCGTACGAGAAAGCTGCGCCAGTTTTATGCGGCAGGCCTCGTTCTCAAAGCCCTCCAGGCTTCTTCCGCGGTCCGCTTAGAGCCAATCTTGGTAGGAACCTTGCTATTGACCGTACGGTCAATACTAACGCTGGGACAGAGCCAAATTCAAAAATTGGCCAAGATTGGCTCACGCCCACTGTCACTAGACGCGCGGCGCTGGAAAATCGAGGCACGGGTGAAAGAAAAAAGGTGAAAAATAGGCCTATATGTAACTTGTTATTCATATAAAATATTTTCTGTATGCACTTTTTTCCAAATTCAGTTCTTAAAGGATTGGCCTTTGAGAGATCTTTCCAACAAGCCAAACAGAGCCCAGATCGGAGTTCGTACGAGAAAGCTGCGCCAGTTTTATGCGGCAGGCCTCGTTCTCAAAGCCCTCCAGGCTTCTTCCGCGGTCCGCTTAGAGCCAATCTTGGTAGGAACCTTGCTATTGACCGTACGGTCAATACTAACGCTGGGACAGAGCCAAATTCAAAAATTGGCCAAGATTGGCTCACGCCCACTGTCACTAGACGCGCGGCGCTGGAAAATCGAGGCACGGGTGAAAGAAAAAAGGTGAAAAATAGGCCTATATGTAACTTGTTATTCATATAAAATATTTTCTGTATGCACTTTTTTCCAAATTCAGTTCTTAAAGGATTGGCCTTTGAGAGATCTTTCCAACAAGCCAAACAGAGCCCAGATCGGAGTTCGTACGAGAAAGCTGCGCCAGTTTTATGCGGCAGGCCTCGTTCTCAAAGCCCTCCAGGCTTCTTCCGCGGTCCGCTTAGAGCCAATCTTGGTAGGAACCTTGCTATTGACCGTACGGTCAATACTAACGCTGGGACAGAGCCAAATTCAAAAATTGGCCAAGATTGGCTCACGCCCACTGTCACTAGACGCGCGGCGCTGGAAAATCGAGGCACGGGTGAAAGAAAAAAGGTGAAAAATAGGCCTATATGTAACTTGTTATTCATATAAAATATTTTCTGTATGCACTTTTTTCCAAATTCAGTTCTTAAAGGATTGGCCTTTGAGAGATCTTTCCAACAAGCCAAACAGAGCCCAGATCGGAGTTCGTACGAGAAAGCTGCGCCAGTTTTATGCGGCAGGCCTCGTTCTCAAAGCCCTCCAGGCTTCTTCCGCGGTCCGCTTAGAGCCAATCTTGGTAGGAACCTTGCTATTGACCGTACGGTCAATACTAACGCTGGGACAGAGCCAAATTCAAAAATTGGCCAAGATTGGCTCACGCCCACTGTCACTAGACGCGCGGCGCTGGAAAATCGAGGCACGGGTGAAAGAAAAAAGGTGAAAAATAGGCCTATATGTAACTTGTTATTCATATAAAATATTTTCTGTATGCACTTTTTTCCAAATTCAGTTCTTAAAGGATTGGCCTTTGAGAGATCTTTCCAACAAGCCAAACAGAGCCCAGATCGGAGTTCGTACGAGAAAGCTGCGCCAGTTTTATGCGGCAGGCCTCGTTCTCAAAGCCCTCCAGGCTTCTTCCGCGGTCCGCTTAGAGCCAATCTTGGTAGGAACCTTGCTATTGACCGTACGGTCAATACTAACGCTGGGACAGAGCCAAATTCAAAAATTGGCCAAGATTGGCTCACGCCCACTGTCACTAGACGCGCGGCGCTGGAAAATCGAGGCACGGGTGAAAGAAAAAAGGTGAAAAATAGGCCTATATGTAACTTGTTATTCATATAAAATATTTTCTGTATGCACTTTTTTCCAAATTCAGTTCTTAAAGGATTGGCCTTTGAGAGATCTTTCCAACAAGCCAAACAGAGCCCAGATCGGAGTTCGTACGAGAAAGCTGCGCCAGTTTTATGCGGCAGGCCTCGTTCTCAAAGCCCTCCAGGCTTCTTCCGCGGTCCGCTTAGAGCCAATCTTGGTAGGAACCTTGCTATTGACCGTACGGTCAATACTAACGCTGGGACAGAGCCAAATTCAAAAATTGGCCAAGATTGGCTCACGCCCACTGTCACTAGACGCGCGGCGCTGGAAAATCGAGGCACGGGTGAAAGAAAAAAGGTGAAAAATAGGCCTATATGTAACTTGTTATTCATATAAAATATTTTCTGTATGCACTTTTTTCCAAATTCAGTTCTTAAAGGATTGGCCTTTGAGAGATCTTTCCAACAAGCCAAACAGAGCCCAGATCGGAGTTCGTACGAGAAAGCTGCGCCAGTTTTATGCGGCAGGCCTCGTTCTCAAAGCCCTCCAGGCTTCTTCCGCGGTCCGCTTAGAGCCAATCTTGGTAGGAACCTTGCTATTGACCGTACGGTCAATACTAACGCTGGGACAGAGCCAAATTCAAAAATTGGCCAAGATTGGCTCACGCCCACTGTCACTAGACGCGCGGCGCTGGAAAATCGAGGCACGGGTGAAAGAAAAAAGGTGAAAAATAGGCCTATATGTAACTTGTTATTCATATAAAATATTTTCTGTATGCACTTTTTTCCAAATTCAGTTCTTAAAGGATTGGCCTTTGAGAGATCTTTCCAACAAGCCAAACAGAGCCCAGATCGGAGTTCGTACGAGAAAGCTGCGCCAGTTTTATGCGGCAGGCCTCGTTCTCAAAGCCCTCCAGGCTTCTTCCGCGGTCCGCTTAGAGCCAATCTTGGTAGGAACCTTGCTATTGACCGTACGGTCAATACTAACGCTGGGACAGAGCCAAATTCAAAAATTGGCCAAGATTGGCTCACGCCCACTGTCACTAGACGCGCGGCGCTGGAAAATCGAGGCACGGGTGAAAGAAAAAAGGTGAAAAATAGGCCTATATGTAACTTGTTATTCATATAAAATATTTTCTGTATGCACTTTTTTCCAAATTCAGTTCTTAAAGGATTGGCCTTTGAGAGATCTTTCCAACAAGCCAAACAGAGCCCAGATCGGAGTTCGTACGAGAAAGCTGCGCCAGTTTTATGCGGCAGGCCTCGTTCTCAAAGCCCTCCAGGCTTCTTCCGCGGTCCGCTTAGAGCCAATCTTGGTAGGAACCTTGCTATTGACCGTACGGTCAATACTAACGCTGGGACAGAGCCAAATTCAAAAATTGGCCAAGATTGGCTCACGCCCACTGTCACTAGACGCGCGGCGCTGGAAAATCGAGGCACGGGTGAAAGAAAAAAGGTGAAAAATAGGCCTATATGTAACTTGTTATTCATATAAAATATTTTCTGTATGCACTTTTTTCCAAATTCAGTTCTTAAAGGATTGGCCTTTGAGAGATCTTTCCAACAAGCCAAACAGAGCCCAGATCGGAGTTCGTACGAGAAAGCTGCGCCAGTTTTATGCGGCAGGCCTCGTTCTCAAAGCCCTCCAGGCTTCTTCCGCGGTCCGCTTAGAGCCAATCTTGGTAGGAACCTTGCTATTGACCGTACGGTCAATACTAACGCTGGGACAGAGCCAAATTCAAAAATTGGCCAAGATTGGCTCACGCCCACTGTCACTAGACGCGCGGCGCTGGAAAATCGAGGCACGGGTGAAAGAAAAAAGGTGAAAAATAGGCCTATATGTAACTTGTTATTCATATAAAATATTTTCTGTATGCACTTTTTTCCAAATTCAGTTCTTAAAGGATTGGCCTTTGAGAGATCTTTCCAACAAGCCAAACAGAGCCCAGATCGGAGTTCGTACGAGAAAGCTGCGCCAGTTTTATGCGGCAGGCCTCGTTCTCAAAGCCCTCCAGGCTTCTTCCGCGGTCCGCTTAGAGCCAATCTTGGTAGGAACCTTGCTATTGACCGTACGGTCAATACTAACGCTGGGACAGAGCCAAATTCAAAAATTGGCCAAGATTGGCTCACGCCCACTGTCACTAGACGCGCGGCGCTGGAAAATCGAGGCACGGGTGAAAGAAAAAAGGTGAAAAATAGGCCTATATGTAACTTGTTATTCATATAAAATATTTTCTGTATGCACTTTTTTCCAAATTCAGTTCTTAAAGGATTGGCCTTTGAGAGATCTTTCCAACAAGCCAAACAGAGCCCAGATCGGAGTTCGTACGAGAAAGCTGCGCCAGTTTTATGCGGCAGGCCTCGTTCTCAAAGCCCTCCAGGCTTCTTCCGCGGTCCGCTTAGAGCCAATCTTGGTAGGAACCTTGCTATTGACCGTACGGTCAATACTAACGCTGGGACAGAGCCAAATTCAAAAATTGGCCAAGATTGGCTCACGCCCACTGTCACTAGACGCGCGGCGCTGGAAAATCGAGGCACGGGTGAAAGAAAAAAGGTGAAAAATAGGCCTATATGTAACTTGTTATTCATATAAAATATTTTCTGTATGCACTTTTTTCCAAATTCAGTTCTTAAAGGATTGGCCTTTGAGAGATCTTTCCAACAAGCCAAACAGAGCCCAGATCGGAGTTCGTACGAGAAAGCTGCGCCAGTTTTATGCGGCAGGCCTCGTTCTCAAAGCCCTCCAGGCTTCTTCCGCGGTCCGCTTAGAGCCAATCTTGGTAGGAACCTTGCTATTGACCGTACGGTCAATACTAACGCTGGGACAGAGCCAAATTCAAAAATTGGCCAAGATTGGCTCACGCCCACTGTCACTAGACGCGCGGCGCTGGAAAATCGAGGCACGGGTGAAAGAAAAAAGGTGAAAAATAGGCCTATATGTAACTTGTTATTCATATAAAATATTTTCTGTATGCACTTTTTTCCAAATTCAGTTCTTAAAGGATTGGCCTTTGAGAGATCTTTCCAACAAGCCAAACAGAGCCCAGATCGGAGTTCGTACGAGAAAGCTGCGCCAGTTTTATGCGGCAGGCCTCGTTCTCAAAGCCCTCCAGGCTTCTTCCGCGGTCCGCTTAGAGCCAATCTTGGTAGGAACCTTGCTATTGACCGTACGGTCAATACTAACGCTGGGACAGAGCCAAATTCAAAAATTGGCCAAGATTGGCTCACGCCCACTGTCACTAGACGCGCGGCGCTGGAAAATCGAGGCACGGGTGAAAGAAAAAAGGTGAAAAATAGGCCTATATGTAACTTGTTATTCATATAAAATATTTTCTGTATGCACTTTTTTCCAAATTCAGTTCTTAAAGGATTGGCCTTTGAGAGATCTTTCCAACAAGCCAAACAGAGCCCAGATCGGAGTTCGTACGAGAAAGCTGCGCCAGTTTTATGCGGCAGGCCTCGTTCTCAAAGCCCTCCAGGCTTCTTCCGCGGTCCGCTTAGAGCCAATCTTGGTAGGAACCTTGCTATTGACCGTACGGTCAATACTAACGCTGGGACAGAGCCAAATTCAAAAATTGGCCAAGATTGGCTCACGCCCACTGTCACTAGACGCGCGGCGCTGGAAAATCGAGGCACGGGTGAAAGAAAAAAGGTGAAAAATAGGCCTATATGTAACTTGTTATTCATATAAAATATTTTCTGTATGCACTTTTTTCCAAATTCAGTTCTTAAAGGATTGGCCTTTGAGAGATCTTTCCAACAAGCCAAACAGAGCCCAGATCGGAGTTCGTACGAGAAAGCTGCGCCAGTTTTATGCGGCAGGCCTCGTTCTCAAAGCCCTCCAGGCTTCTTCCGCGGTCCGCTTAGAGCCAATCTTGGTAGGAACCTTGCTATTGACCGTACGGTCAATACTAACGCTGGGACAGAGCCAAATTCAAAAATTGGCCAAGATTGGCTCACGCCCACTGTCACTAGACGCGCGGCGCTGGAAAATCGAGGCACGGGTGAAAGAAAAAAGGTGAAAAATAGGCCTATATGTAACTTGTTATTCATATAAAATATTTTCTGTATGCACTTTTTTCCAAATTCAGTTCTTAAAGGATTGGCCTTTGAGAGATCTTTCCAACAAGCCAAACAGAGCCCAGATCGGAGTTCGTACGAGAAAGCTGCGCCAGTTTTATGCGGCAGGCCTCGTTCTCAAAGCCCTCCAGGCTTCTTCCGCGGTCCGCTTAGAGCCAATCTTGGTAGGAACCTTGCTATTGACCGTACGGTCAATACTAACGCTGGGACAGAGCCAAATTCAAAAATTGGCCAAGATTGGCTCACGCCCACTGTCACTAGACGCGCGGCGCTGGAAAATCGAGGCACGGGTGAAAGAAAAAAGGTGAAAAATAGGCCTATATGTAACTTGTTATTCATATAAAATATTTTCTGTATGCACTTTTTTCCAAATTCAGTTCTTAAAGGATTGGCCTTTGAGAGATCTTTCCAACAAGCCAAACAGAGCCCAGATCGGAGTTCGTACGAGAAAGCTGCGCCAGTTTTATGCGGCAGGCCTCGTTCTCAAAGCCCTCCAGGCTTCTTCCGCGGTCCGCTTAGAGCCAATCTTGGTAGGAACCTTGCTATTGACCGTACGGTCAATACTAACGCTGGGACAGAGCCAAATTCAAAAATTGGCCAAGATTGGCTCACGCCCACTGTCACTAGACGCGCGGCGCTGGAAAATCGAGGCACGGGTGAAAGAAAAAAGGTGAAAAATAGGCCTATATGTAACTTGTTATTCATATAAAATATTTTCTGTATGCACTTTTTTCCAAATTCAGTTCTTAAAGGATTGGCCTTTGAGAGATCTTTCCAACAAGCCAAACAGAGCCCAGATCGGAGTTCGTACGAGAAAGCTGCGCCAGTTTTATGCGGCAGGCCTCGTTCTCAAAGCCCTCCAGGCTTCTTCCGCGGTCCGCTTAGAGCCAATCTTGGTAGGAACCTTGCTATTGACCGTACGGTCAATACTAACGCTGGGACAGAGCCAAATTCAAAAATTGGCCAAGATTGGCTCACGCCCACTGTCACTAGACGCGCGGCGCTGGAAAATCGAGGCACGGGTGAAAGAAAAAAGGTGAAAAATAGGCCTATATGTAACTTGTTATTCATATAAAATATTTTCTGTATGCACTTTTTTCCAAATTCAGTTCTTAAAGGATTGGCCTTTGAGAGATCTTTCCAACAAGCCAAACAGAGCCCAGATCGGAGTTCGTACGAGAAAGCTGCGCCAGTTTTATGCGGCAGGCCTCGTTCTCAAAGCCCTCCAGGCTTCTTCCGCGGTCCGCTTAGAGCCAATCTTGGTAGGAACCTTGCTATTGACCGTACGGTCAATACTAACGCTGGGACAGAGCCAAATTCAAAAATTGGCCAAGATTGGCTCACGCCCACTGTCACTAGACGCGCGGCGCTGGAAAATCGAGGCACGGGTGAAAGAAAAAAGGTGAAAAATAGGCCTATATGTAACTTGTTATTCATATAAAATATTTTCTGTATGCACTTTTTTCCAAATTCAGTTCTTAAAGGATTGGCCTTTGAGAGATCTTTCCAACAAGCCAAACAGAGCCCAGATCGGAGTTCGTACGAGAAAGCTGCGCCAGTTTTATGCGGCAGGCCTCGTTCTCAAAGCCCTCCAGGCTTCTTCCGCGGTCCGCTTAGAGCCAATCTTGGTAGGAACCTTGCTATTGACCGTACGGTCAATACTAACGCTGGGACAGAGCCAAATTCAAAAATTGGCCAAGATTGGCTCACGCCCACTGTCACTAGACGCGCGGCGCTGGAAAATCGAGGCACGGGTGAAAGAAAAAAGGTGAAAAATAGGCCTATATGTAACTTGTTATTCATATAAAATATTTTCTGTATGCACTTTTTTCCAAATTCAGTTCTTAAAGGATTGGCCTTTGAGAGATCTTTCCAACAAGCCAAACAGAGCCCAGATCGGAGTTCGTACGAGAAAGCTGCGCCAGTTTTATGCGGCAGGCCTCGTTCTCAAAGCCCTCCAGGCTTCTTCCGCGGTCCGCTTAGAGCCAATCTTGGTAGGAACCTTGCTATTGACCGTACGGTCAATACTAACGCTGGGACAGAGCCAAATTCAAAAATTGGCCAAGATTGGCTCACGCCCACTGTCACTAGACGCGCGGCGCTGGAAAATCGAGGCACGGGTGAAAGAAAAAAGGTGAAAAATAGGCCTATATGTAACTTGTTATTCATATAAAATATTTTCTGTATGCACTTTTTTCCAAATTCAGTTCTTAAAGGATTGGCCTTTGAGAGATCTTTCCAACAAGCCAAACAGAGCCCAGATCGGAGTTCGTACGAGAAAGCTGCGCCAGTTTTATGCGGCAGGCCTCGTTCTCAAAGCCCTCCAGGCTTCTTCCGCGGTCCGCTTAGAGCCAATCTTGGTAGGAACCTTGCTATTGACCGTACGGTCAATACTAACGCTGGGACAGAGCCAAATTCAAAAATTGGCCAAGATTGGCTCACGCCCACTGTCACTAGACGCGCGGCGCTGGAAAATCGAGGCACGGGTGAAAGAAAAAAGGTGAAAAATAGGCCTATATGTAACTTGTTATTCATATAAAATATTTTCTGTATGCACTTTTTTCCAAATTCAGTTCTTAAAGGATTGGCCTTTGAGAGATCTTTCCAACAAGCCAAACAGAGCCCAGATCGGAGTTCGTACGAGAAAGCTGCGCCAGTTTTATGCGGCAGGCCTCGTTCTCAAAGCCCTCCAGGCTTCTTCCGCGGTCCGCTTAGAGCCAATCTTGGTAGGAACCTTGCTATTGACCGTACGGTCAATACTAACGCTGGGACAGAGCCAAATTCAAAAATTGGCCAAGATTGGCTCACGCCCACTGTCACTAGACGCGCGGCGCTGGAAAATCGAGGCACGGGTGAAAGAAAAAAGGTGAAAAATAGGCCTATATGTAACTTGTTATTCATATAAAATATTTTCTGTATGCACTTTTTTCCAAATTCAGTTCTTAAAGGATTGGCCTTTGAGAGATCTTTCCAACAAGCCAAACAGAGCCCAGATCGGAGTTCGTACGAGAAAGCTGCGCCAGTTTTATGCGGCAGGCCTCGTTCTCAAAGCCCTCCAGGCTTCTTCCGCGGTCCGCTTAGAGCCAATCTTGGTAGGAACCTTGCTATTGACCGTACGGTCAATACTAACGCTGGGACAGAGCCAAATTCAAAAATTGGCCAAGATTGGCTCACGCCCACTGTCACTAGACGCGCGGCGCTGGAAAATCGAGGCACGGGTGAAAGAAAAAAGGTGAAAAATAGGCCTATATGTAACTTGTTATTCATATAAAATATTTTCTGTATGCACTTTTTTCCAAATTCAGTTCTTAAAGGATTGGCCTTTGAGAGATCTTTCCAACAAGCCAAACAGAGCCCAGATCGGAGTTCGTACGAGAAAGCTGCGCCAGTTTTATGCGGCAGGCCTCGTTCTCAAAGCCCTCCAGGCTTCTTCCGCGGTCCGCTTAGAGCCAATCTTGGTAGGAACCTTGCTATTGACCGTACGGTCAATACTAACGCTGGGACAGAGCCAAATTCAAAAATTGGCCAAGATTGGCTCACGCCCACTGTCACTAGACGCGCGGCGCTGGAAAATCGAGGCACGGGTGAAAGAAAAAAGGTGAAAAATAGGCCTATATGTAACTTGTTATTCATATAAAATATTTTCTGTATGCACTTTTTTCCAAATTCAGTTCTTAAAGGATTGGCCTTTGAGAGATCTTTCCAACAAGCCAAACAGAGCCCAGATCGGAGTTCGTACGAGAAAGCTGCGCCAGTTTTATGCGGCAGGCCTCGTTCTCAAAGCCCTCCAGGCTTCTTCCGCGGTCCGCTTAGAGCCAATCTTGGTAGGAACCTTGCTATTGACCGTACGGTCAATACTAACGCTGGGACAGAGCCAAATTCAAAAATTGGCCAAGATTGGCTCACGCCCACTGTCACTAGACGCGCGGCGCTGGAAAATCGAGGCACGGGTGAAAGAAAAAAGGTGAAAAATAGGCCTATATGTAACTTGTTATTCATATAAAATATTTTCTGTATGCACTTTTTTCCAAATTCAGTTCTTAAAGGATTGGCCTTTGAGAGATCTTTCCAACAAGCCAAACAGAGCCCAGATCGGAGTTCGTACGAGAAAGCTGCGCCAGTTTTATGCGGCAGGCCTCGTTCTCAAAGCCCTCCAGGCTTCTTCCGCGGTCCGCTTAGAGCCAATCTTGGTAGGAACCTTGCTATTGACCGTACGGTCAATACTAACGCTGGGACAGAGCCAAATTCAAAAATTGGCCAAGATTGGCTCACGCCCACTGTCACTAGACGCGCGGCGCTGGAAAATCGAGGCACGGGTGAAAGAAAAAAGGTGAAAAATAGGCCTATATGTAACTTGTTATTCATATAAAATATTTTCTGTATGCACTTTTTTCCAAATTCAGTTCTTAAAGGATTGGCCTTTGAGAGATCTTTCCAACAAGCCAAACAGAGCCCAGATCGGAGTTCGTACGAGAAAGCTGCGCCAGTTTTATGCGGCAGGCCTCGTTCTCAAAGCCCTCCAGGCTTCTTCCGCGGTCCGCTTAGAGCCAATCTTGGTAGGAACCTTGCTATTGACCGTACGGTCAATACTAACGCTGGGACAGAGCCAAATTCAAAAATTGGCCAAGATTGGCTCACGCCCACTGTCACTAGACGCGCGGCGCTGGAAAATCGAGGCACGGGTGAAAGAAAAAAGGTGAAAAATAGGCCTATATGTAACTTGTTATTCATATAAAATATTTTCTGTATGCACTTTTTTCCAAATTCAGTTCTTAAAGGATTGGCCTTTGAGAGATCTTTCCAACAAGCCAAACAGAGCCCAGATCGGAGTTCGTACGAGAAAGCTGCGCCAGTTTTATGCGGCAGGCCTCGTTCTCAAAGCCCTCCAGGCTTCTTCCGCGGTCCGCTTAGAGCCAATCTTGGTAGGAACCTTGCTATTGACCGTACGGTCAATACTAACGCTGGGACAGAGCCAAATTCAAAAATTGGCCAAGATTGGCTCACGCCCACTGTCACTAGACGCGCGGCGCTGGAAAATCGAGGCACGGGTGAAAGAAAAAAGGTGAAAAATAGGCCTATATGTAACTTGTTATTCATATAAAATATTTTCTGTATGCACTTTTTTCCAAATTCAGTTCTTAAAGGATTGGCCTTTGAGAGATCTTTCCAACAAGCCAAACAGAGCCCAGATCGGAGTTCGTACGAGAAAGCTGCGCCAGTTTTATGCGGCAGGCCTCGTTCTCAAAGCCCTCCAGGCTTCTTCCGCGGTCCGCTTAGAGCCAATCTTGGTAGGAACCTTGCTATTGACCGTACGGTCAATACTAACGCTGGGACAGAGCCAAATTCAAAAATTGGCCAAGATTGGCTCACGCCCACTGTCACTAGACGCGCGGCGCTGGAAAATCGAGGCACGGGTGAAAGAAAAAAGGTGAAAAATAGGCCTATATGTAACTTGTTATTCATATAAAATATTTTCTGTATGCACTTTTTTCCAAATTCAGTTCTTAAAGGATTGGCCTTTGAGAGATCTTTCCAACAAGCCAAACAGAGCCCAGATCGGAGTTCGTACGAGAAAGCTGCGCCAGTTTTATGCGGCAGGCCTCGTTCTCAAAGCCCTCCAGGCTTCTTCCGCGGTCCGCTTAGAGCCAATCTTGGTAGGAACCTTGCTATTGACCGTACGGTCAATACTAACGCTGGGACAGAGCCAAATTCAAAAATTGGCCAAGATTGGCTCACGCCCACTGTCACTAGACGCGCGGCGCTGGAAAATCGAGGCACGGGTGAAAGAAAAAAGGTGAAAAATAGGCCTATATGTAACTTGTTATTCATATAAAATATTTTCTGTATGCACTTTTTTCCAAATTCAGTTCTTAAAGGATTGGCCTTTGAGAGATCTTTCCAACAAGCCAAACAGAGCCCAGATCGGAGTTCGTACGAGAAAGCTGCGCCAGTTTTATGCGGCAGGCCTCGTTCTCAAAGCCCTCCAGGCTTCTTCCGCGGTCCGCTTAGAGCCAATCTTGGTAGGAACCTTGCTATTGACCGTACGGTCAATACTAACGCTGGGACAGAGCCAAATTCAAAAATTGGCCAAGATTGGCTCACGCCCACTGTCACTAGACGCGCGGCGCTGGAAAATCGAGGCACGGGTGAAAGAAAAAAGGTGAAAAATAGGCCTATATGTAACTTGTTATTCATATAAAATATTTTCTGTATGCACTTTTTTCCAAATTCAGTTCTTAAAGGATTGGCCTTTGAGAGATCTTTCCAACAAGCCAAACAGAGCCCAGATCGGAGTTCGTACGAGAAAGCTGCGCCAGTTTTATGCGGCAGGCCTCGTTCTCAAAGCCCTCCAGGCTTCTTCCGCGGTCCGCTTAGAGCCAATCTTGGTAGGAACCTTGCTATTGACCGTACGGTCAATACTAACGCTGGGACAGAGCCAAATTCAAAAATTGGCCAAGATTGGCTCACGCCCACTGTCACTAGACGCGCGGCGCTGGAAAATCGAGGCACGGGTGAAAGAAAAAAGGTGAAAAATAGGCCTATATGTAACTTGTTATTCATATAAAATATTTTCTGTATGCACTTTTTTCCAAATTCAGTTCTTAAAGGATTGGCCTTTGAGAGATCTTTCCAACAAGCCAAACAGAGCCCAGATCGGAGTTCGTACGAGAAAGCTGCGCCAGTTTTATGCGGCAGGCCTCGTTCTCAAAGCCCTCCAGGCTTCTTCCGCGGTCCGCTTAGAGCCAATCTTGGTAGGAACCTTGCTATTGACCGTACGGTCAATACTAACGCTGGGACAGAGCCAAATTCAAAAATTGGCCAAGATTGGCTCACGCCCACTGTCACTAGACGCGCGGCGCTGGAAAATCGAGGCACGGGTGAAAGAAAAAAGGTGAAAAATAGGCCTATATGTAACTTGTTATTCATATAAAATATTTTCTGTATGCACTTTTTTCCAAATTCAGTTCTTAAAGGATTGGCCTTTGAGAGATCTTTCCAACAAGCCAAACAGAGCCCAGATCGGAGTTCGTACGAGAAAGCTGCGCCAGTTTTATGCGGCAGGCCTCGTTCTCAAAGCCCTCCAGGCTTCTTCCGCGGTCCGCTTAGAGCCAATCTTGGTAGGAACCTTGCTATTGACCGTACGGTCAATACTAACGCTGGGACAGAGCCAAATTCAAAAATTGGCCAAGATTGGCTCACGCCCACTGTCACTAGACGCGCGGCGCTGGAAAATCGAGGCACGGGTGAAAGAAAAAAGGTGAAAAATAGGCCTATATGTAACTTGTTATTCATATAAAATATTTTCTGTATGCACTTTTTTCCAAATTCAGTTCTTAAAGGATTGGCCTTTGAGAGATCTTTCCAACAAGCCAAACAGAGCCCAGATCGGAGTTCGTACGAGAAAGCTGCGCCAGTTTTATGCGGCAGGCCTCGTTCTCAAAGCCCTCCAGGCTTCTTCCGCGGTCCGCTTAGAGCCAATCTTGGTAGGAACCTTGCTATTGACCGTACGGTCAATACTAACGCTGGGACAGAGCCAAATTCAAAAATTGGCCAAGATTGGCTCACGCCCACTGTCACTAGACGCGCGGCGCTGGAAAATCGAGGCACGGGTGAAAGAAAAAAGGTGAAAAATAGGCCTATATGTAACTTGTTATTCATATAAAATATTTTCTGTATGCACTTTTTTCCAAATTCAGTTCTTAAAGGATTGGCCTTTGAGAGATCTTTCCAACAAGCCAAACAGAGCCCAGATCGGAGTTCGTACGAGAAAGCTGCGCCAGTTTTATGCGGCAGGCCTCGTTCTCAAAGCCCTCCAGGCTTCTTCCGCGGTCCGCTTAGAGCCAATCTTGGTAGGAACCTTGCTATTGACCGTACGGTCAATACTAACGCTGGGACAGAGCCAAATTCAAAAATTGGCCAAGATTGGCTCACGCCCACTGTCACTAGACGCGCGGCGCTGGAAAATCGAGGCACGGGTGAAAGAAAAAAGGTGAAAAATAGGCCTATATGTAACTTGTTATTCATATAAAATATTTTCTGTATGCACTTTTTTCCAAATTCAGTTCTTAAAGGATTGGCCTTTGAGAGATCTTTCCAACAAGCCAAACAGAGCCCAGATCGGAGTTCGTACGAGAAAGCTGCGCCAGTTTTATGCGGCAGGCCTCGTTCTCAAAGCCCTCCAGGCTTCTTCCGCGGTCCGCTTAGAGCCAATCTTGGTAGGAACCTTGCTATTGACCGTACGGTCAATACTAACGCTGGGACAGAGCCAAATTCAAAAATTGGCCAAGATTGGCTCACGCCCACTGTCACTAGACGCGCGGCGCTGGAAAATCGAGGCACGGGTGAAAGAAAAAAGGTGAAAAATAGGCCTATATGTAACTTGTTATTCATATAAAATATTTTCTGTATGCACTTTTTTCCAAATTCAGTTCTTAAAGGATTGGCCTTTGAGAGATCTTTCCAACAAGCCAAACAGAGCCCAGATCGGAGTTCGTACGAGAAAGCTGCGCCAGTTTTATGCGGCAGGCCTCGTTCTCAAAGCCCTCCAGGCTTCTTCCGCGGTCCGCTTAGAGCCAATCTTGGTAGGAACCTTGCTATTGACCGTACGGTCAATACTAACGCTGGGACAGAGCCAAATTCAAAAATTGGCCAAGATTGGCTCACGCCCACTGTCACTAGACGCGCGGCGCTGGAAAATCGAGGCACGGGTGAAAGAAAAAAGGTGAAAAATAGGCCTATATGTAACTTGTTATTCATATAAAATATTTTCTGTATGCACTTTTTTCCAAATTCAGTTCTTAAAGGATTGGCCTTTGAGAGATCTTTCCAACAAGCCAAACAGAGCCCAGATCGGAGTTCGTACGAGAAAGCTGCGCCAGTTTTATGCGGCAGGCCTCGTTCTCAAAGCCCTCCAGGCTTCTTCCGCGGTCCGCTTAGAGCCAATCTTGGTAGGAACCTTGCTATTGACCGTACGGTCAATACTAACGCTGGGACAGAGCCAAATTCAAAAATTGGCCAAGATTGGCTCACGCCCACTGTCACTAGA
This sequence comes from Eragrostis nindensis, assembly GCA_012490785.1. NCBI lineage: Eukaryota > Viridiplantae > Streptophyta > Magnoliopsida > Poales > Poaceae > Eragrostis > Eragrostis nindensis. The sequence goes on from JAAXCT010002600.1 coordinate 56,823, forward strand.
CGCGCGGCGCTGGAAAATCGAGGCACGGGTGAAAGAAAAAAGGTGAAAAATAGGCCTATATGTAACTTGTTATTCATATAAAATATTTTCTGTATGCACTTTTTTCCAAATTCAGTTCTTAAAGGATTGGCCTTTGAGAGATCTTTCCAACAAGCCAAACAGAGCCCAGATCGGAGTTCGTACGAGAAAGCTGCGCCAGTTTTATGCGGCAGGCCTCGTTCTCAAAGCCCTCCAGGCTTCTTCCGCGGTCCGCTTAGAGCCAATCTTGGTAGGAACCTTGCTATTGACCGTACGGTCAATACTAACGCTGGGACAGAGCCAAATTCAAAAATTGGCCAAGATTGGCTCACGCCCACTGTCACTAGACGCGCGGCGCTGGAAAATCGAGGCACGGGTGAAAGAAAAAAGGTGAAAAATAGGCCTATATGTAACTTGTTATTCATATAAAATATTTTCTGTATGCACTTTTTTCCAAATTCAGTTCTTAAAGGATTGGCCTTTGAGAGATCTTTCCAACAAGCCAAACAGAGCCCAGATCGGAGTTCGTACGAGAAAGCTGCGCCAGTTTTATGCGGCAGGCCTCGTTCTCAAAGCCCTCCAGGCTTCTTCCGCGGTCCGCTTAGAGCCAATCTTGGTAGGAACCTTGCTATTGACCGTACGGTCAATACTAACGCTGGGACAGAGCCAAATTCAAAAATTGGCCAAGATTGGCTCACGCCCACTGTCACTAGACGCGCGGCGCTGGAAAATCGAGGCACGGGTGAAAGAAAAAAGGTGAAAAATAGGCCTATATGTAACTTGTTATTCATATAAAATATTTTCTGTATGCACTTTTTTCCAAATTCAGTTCTTAAAGGATTGGCCTTTGAGAGATCTTTCCAACAAGCCAAACAGAGCCCAGATCGGAGTTCGTACGAGAAAGCTGCGCCAGTTTTATGCGGCAGGCCTCGTTCTCAAAGCCCTCCAGGCTTCTTCCGCGGTCCGCTTAGAGCCAATCTTGGTAGGAACCTTGCTATTGACCGTACGGTCAATACTAACGCTGGGACAGAGCCAAATTCAAAAATTGGCCAAGATTGGCTCACGCCCACTGTCACTAGACGCGCGGCGCTGGAAAATCGAGGCACGGGTGAAAGAAAAAAGGTGAAAAATAGGCCTATATGTAACTTGTTATTCATATAAAATATTTTCTGTATGCACTTTTTTCCAAATTCAGTTCTTAAAGGATTGGCCTTTGAGAGATCTTTCCAACAAGCCAAACAGAGCCCAGATCGGAGTTCGTACGAGAAAGCTGCGCCAGTTTTATGCGGCAGGCCTCGTTCTCAAAGCCCTCCAGGCTTCTTCCGCGGTCCGCTTAGAGCCAATCTTGGTAGGAACCTTGCTATTGACCGTACGGTCAATACTAACGCTGGGACAGAGCCAAATTCAAAAATTGGCCAAGATTGGCTCACGCCCACTGTCACTAGACGCGCGGCGCTGGAAAATCGAGGCACGGGTGAAAGAAAAAAGGTGAAAAATAGGCCTATATGTAACTTGTTATTCATATAAAATATTTTCTGTATGCACTTTTTCCAAATTCAGTTCTTAAAGGATTGGCCTTTGAGAGATCTTTCCAACAAGCCAAACAGAGCCCAGATCGGAGTTCGTACGAGAAAGCTGCGCCAGTTTTATGCGGCAGGCCTCGTTCTCAAAGCCCTCCAGGCTTCTTCCGCGGTCCGCTTAGAGCCAATCTTGGTAGGAACCTTGCTATTGACCGTACGGTCAATACTAACGCTGGGACAGAGCCAAATTCAAAAATTGGCCAAGATTGGCTCACGCCCACTGTCACTAGACGCGCGGCGCTGGAAAATCGAGGCACGGGTGAAAGAAAAAAGGTGAAAAATAGGCCTATATGTAACTTGTTATTCATATAAAATATTTTCTGTATGCACTTTTTTCCAAATTCAGTTCTTAAAGGATTGGCCTTTGAGAGATCTTTCCAACAAGCCAAACAGAGCCCAGATCGGAGTTCGTACGAGAAAGCTGCGCCAGTTTTATGCGGCAGGCCTCGTTCTCAAAGCCCTCCAGGCTTCTTCCGCGGTCCGCTTAGAGCCAATCTTGGTAGGAACCTTGCTATTGACCGTACGGTCAATACTAACGCTGGGACAGAGCCAAATTCAAAAATTGGCCAAGATTGGCTCACGCCCACTGTCACTAGACGCGCGGCGCTGGAAAATCGAGGCACGGGTGAAAGAAAAAAAAGGTGAAAAATAGGCCTATATGTAACTTGTTATTCATATAAAATATTTTCTGTATGCACTTTTTTCCAAATTCAGTTCTTAAAGGATTGGCCTTTGAGAGATCTTTCCAACAAGCCAAACAGAGCCCAGATCGGAGTTCGTACGAGAAAGCTGCGCCAGTTTTATGCGGCAGGCCTCGTTCTCAAAGCCCTCCAGGCTTCTTCCGCGGTCCGCTTAGAGCCAATCTTGGTAGGAACCTTGCTATTGACCGTACGGTCAATACTAACGCTGGGACAGAGCCAAATTCAAAAATTGGCCAAGATTGGCTCACGCCCACTGTCACTAGACGCGCGGCGCTGGAAAATCGAGGCACGGGTGTGAAAGAAAAAAGGTGAAAAATAGGCCTATATGTAACTTGTTATTCATATAAAATATTTTCTGTATGCACTTTTTTCCAAATTCAGTTCTTAAAGGATTGGCCTTTGAGAGATCTTTCCAACAAGCCAAACAGAGCCCAGATCGGAGTTCGTACGAGAAAGCTGCGCCAGTTTTATGCGGCAGGCCTCGTTCTCAAAGCCCTCCAGGCTTCTTCCGCGGTCCGCTTAGAGCCAATCTTGGTAGGAACCTTGCTATTGACCGTACGGTCAATACTAACGCTGGGACAGAGCCAAATTCAAAAATTGGCCAAGATTGGCTCACGCCCACTGTCACTAGACGCGCGGCGCTGGAAAATCGAGGCACGGGTGAAAGAAAAAAGGTGAAAAATAGGCCTATATGTAACTTGTTATTCATATAAAATATTTTCTGTATGCACTTTTTTCCAAATTCAGTTCTTAAAGGATTGGCCTTTGAGAGATCTTTCCAACAAGCCAAACAGAGCCCAGATCGGAGTTCGTACGAGAAAGCTGCGCCAGTTTTATGCGGCAGGCCTCGTTCTCAAAGCCCTCCAGGCTTCTTCCGCGGTCCGCTTAGAGCCAATCTTGGTAGGAACCTTGCTATTGACCGTACGGTCAATACTAACGCTGGGACAGAGCCAAATTCAAAAATTGGCCAAGATTGGCTCACGCCCACTGTCACTAGACGCGCGGCGCTGGAAAATCGAGGCACGGGTGAAAGAAAAAAGGTGAAAAATAGGCCTATATGTAACTTGTTATTCATATAAAATATTTTCTGTATGCACTTTTTTCCAAATTCAGTTCTTAAAGGATTGGCCTTTGAGAGATCTTTCCAACAAGCCAAACAGAGCCCAGATCGGAGTTCGTACGAGAAAGCTGCGCCAGTTTTATGCGGCAGGCCTCGTTCTCAAAGCCCTCCAGGCTTCTTCCGCGGTCCGCTTAGAGCCAATCTTGGTAGGAACCTTGCTATTGACCGTACGGTCAATACTAACGCTGGGACAGAGCCAAATTCAAAAATTGGCCAAGATTGGCTCACGCCCACTGTCACTAGACGCGCGGCGCTGGAAAATCGAGGCACGGGTGAAAGAAAAAAGGTGAAAAATAGGCCTATATGTAACTTGTTATTCATATAAAATATTTGTGTATGCACTTTTTTCCAAATTCAGTTCTTAAAGGATTGGCCTTTGAGAGATCTTTCCAACAAGCCAAACAGAGCCCAGATCGGAGTTCGTACGAGAAAGCTGCGCCAGTTTTATGCGGCAGGCCTCGTTCTCAAAGCCCTCCAGGCTTCTTCCGCGGTCCGCTTAGAGCCAATCTTGGTAGGAACCTTGCTATTGACCGTACGGTCAATACTAACGCTGGGACAGAGCCAAATTCAAAAATTGGCCAAGATTGGCTCACGCCCACTGTCACTAGACGCGCGGCGCTGGAAAATCGAGGCACGGGTGGAAAGAAAAAAGGGTGAAAATAGGCCTATATGTAACTTGTTATTCATATAAAATATTTTCTGTATGCACTTTTTCCAAATTCAGTTCTTAAAGGATTGGCCTTTGAGAGATCTTTCCAACAAGCCAAACAGAGCCCAGATCGGAGTTCGTACGAGAAAGCTGCGCCAGTTTTATGCGGCAGGCCTCGTTCTCAAAGCCCTCCAGGCTTCTTCCGCGGTCCGCTTAGAGCCAATCTTGGTAGGAACCTTGCTATTGACCGTACGGTCAATACTAACGCTGGGACAGAGCCAAATTCAAAAATTGGTCAAGATTGGCTCACGCCCACTGTCACTAGACGCGCGGGGCTGGAAATCGAGGCACGGGTGAGAGGTGAAAGAAAAAAGGTGAAAAATAGGCCTATATGTAACTTGTTATTCATATAAAATATTTCTGTATGCACTTTTTTCCAAATTCAGTTCTTAAAGGATTGGCCTTTGAGAGATCTTTCCAACAAGCCAAACAGAGCCCAGATCGGAGTTCGTACGAGAAAGCTGCGCGCAGTAGTTTTATGCGGCAGGCCTCGTTCTCAAAGCCCTCCAGGCTTCTTCCGCGGTCGCTTAGAGCCAATCTTGGTAGGAACCTTGCTATTGACCGTACGGTCAATACTAACGCTGGGACAGAGCCAAATTCAAAAAATTGGCAAGATTGGCTCACGCCCACTGTCACTAGACGCGCGGCGCTGGAAAATCGAGGCACGGGTGAAAGAAAAAAAAGGTGAAAAATAGGCCTATATGTAACTTGTTATTCATATAAAATATTTTCTGTATGCACTTTTTTCCAAATTCAGTTCTTAAAGGATGGCCTTTGAGAGATCTTTCCAACAAGCCAAACAGAGCCCAGATCGGAGTTCGTACGAGAAAGCTGCGCCAGTTTTATGCGGCAGGCCTCGTTCTCAAAGCCCTCCAGGCTTCTTCCGCGGTCCGCTTAGAGCCAATCTTGGTAGGAACCTTGCTATTGACCGTACGGTCAATACTAACGCTGGGACAGAGCCAAATTCAAAAATTGGTCAAGATTGGCTCACGCCCACTGTCACTAGACGCGCGGCGCTGGAAAATCGAGGCACGGGTGAAAGAAAAAAGGTGAAAAATAGGCCTATATGTAACTTGTTATTTATAAAATATTTTCTGTATGCACTTTTTTCCAAATTCAGTTCTTAAAGGATTGGCCTTTGAGAGATCTTTCCAACAAGCCAAACAGAGCCCAGATCGGAGTTCGTACGAGAAAGCTGCGCCAGTTTTATGCGGCAGGCCTCGTTCTCAAAGCCCTCCAGGCTTCTTCCGCGGTCCGCTTAGAGCCAATCTTGGTAGGACCTTGCTATTGACCGTACGGTCAATACTAACGCTGGGACAGAGCCAAATTCAAAAATTGGCCAAGATTGGCTCACGCCCACTGTCACTAGACGCGCGGCGCTGGTGGAAAATCGAGGCACGGGTGAAAGAAAAAAGGTGAAAAATAGGCCTATATGTAACTTGTTATTCATATAAAATATTTTCTGTATGCACTTTTTCCAATTCAGTTCTAAAGGATTGGCCTTTGAGAGATCTTTCCAACAAGCCAAACAGAGCCCAGATCGGAGTTCGTACGAGAAAGCTGCGCCAGTTTTATGCGGCAGGCCTCGTTCTCAAAGCCCTCCAGGCTTCTTCCGCGGTCCGCTTAGAGCCAATCTTGGTAGGAACCTTGCTATTGACCGTACGGTCAATACTAACGCTGGGACAGAGCCAAATTCAAAAATTGGCCAAGATTGGCTCACGCCCACTGTCACTAGACGCGCGGCGCTGGAAAATCGAGGCACGGGTGAAAGAAAAAAGGTGGGAAAAATAGGCCTATATGTAACTTGTTATTCATATAAATATTTCTGTATGCACTTTTTTCCAAATTCAGTTCTTAAAGGATTGGCCTTGAGAGATCTTTCCAACAAGCCAAACAGAGCCCAGATCGGAGTTCGTACGAGAAAGCTGCGCCAGTTTTATGCGGCAGGCCTCGTTCTCAAAGCCCTCCAGGCTTCTTCCGCGGTCCGCTTAGAGCCAATCTTGGTAGGAACCTTGCTATTGACCGTACGGTCAATACTAACGCGGGGGAGAGCCAAATTCAAAAATTGGCCAAGATTGGCTCACGCCCACTGTCACTAGACGCGCGGCGCTGGAATGGAAAATCGAGGCACGGGGTGAAAGAAAAAAGGTGTGAAAAATAGGCCTATATGTAACTTGTTATTCATATAAAATTATTTCTGTATGCACTTTTTTCCAAATTCAGTTCTTAAAGGATTGGCCTTTGAGAGATCTTTCCAACAAGCCAAACAGAGCCCAGATCGGAGTTCGTACGAGAAAGCTGCGCCAGTTTATGCGGCAGGCCTCGTTCTCAAAGCCCTCCAGGCTTCTTCCGCGGTCCGCCTTAGAGCCAATCTTGGTAGGAACTTGCTATTGACCGTACGGTCAATACTAACGCTGGGACAGAGCCAAATTCAAAAATTGGCAAGATTGCTCACGCCCACTGTCACTAGACGCGCGGCGCTGGAAAATCGAGGCACGGGTGAAAGAAAAAAGGTGAAAAATAGGCCTATATGTACTTGTTATTCATATAAAATATTTTTGTATGCACTTTTTTCCAAATTCAGTTCTTAAAGGATTGGCCTTTGAGAGATCTTTCCAACAAGCCAAACAGCCCAGATCGGAGTTCGTACGAGAAAGCTGCGCCAGTTTTATGCGGCAGGCCGTTCTCAAAGCCCTCCAGGCTTCTTCCGCGGTCCGCTTAGAGCCAATCTTGGTAGGAACCTTGCTATTGACCGTACGGTCGATACTAACGCTGGGACAGAGCCAAATTCAAAAAATTGGCCAAGATTGGCTCACGCCCACTGTCACTAGACGCGCGGCGCTGGAAAATCGAGGCACGGGTGAAAGAAAAAAGGTGTGAAAAATAGGCCTATATGTAACTTGTTATTCATATAAAATATTTTCTGTATGCACTTTTTCCAAATTCAGTTCTTAAAGGATTGGCCTTTGAGAGATCTTTCAACAAGCCAAACAGAGCCCAGATCGGAGTTCGTACGAGAAAGCTGCGCCAGTTTTATGCGGCAGCCTCGTTCTCAAAGCCCTCCAGGCTTCTTCCGCGGTCCGCTTAGAGCCAATCTTGGTAGGAACCTTGCTATTGACCGTACGGTCAATACTAACGCTGGGACAGAGCCAAATTCAAAAATTGGCAAGATTGGCTCACGCCCACTGTCACTAGACGCGCGGCGCTGGAAATCGAGGCAGGGTGAAAGAAAAAAGGTGAAAAATAGGCTATATGTACTTGTTATTCATATAAAATATTTTGTATGCATTTTTTCCAAATTCAGTTCTTAAAGGATTGGCCTTTGAGAGATCTTCCAACAGCCAAACAGAGCCCAGATCGGAGTTCGTACGAGAAAGCTGCGCCAGTTTTATGCGGCAGGCCTCGTTTCAAAGCCCTCCAGGCTTCTTCCGCGGTTCCGCTTAGAGCCAATCTTGGTAGGAACCTTGCTATTGACCGTACGGTCGATACTAACGCTGGGACAGAGCCAAATTCAAAAATTGGCCAAGATTGGCTCACGCCCACTGTCACTAGACGCGCGGCGCTGGAAAATCGAGGGCACGGGTGAAGAAAAAAGGTGAAAAAATAGGCCTATATGTAACTTGTTATTCATATAAAATATTTTGTGTAAGCACTTTTTTCCAAATTCAGTTCTTAAGGATTGGCCTTGAGAAGCTTTCCAACAAGCCAAACAGAGCCCAGATCGGAGTTCGTACGAGAAAGCTGCGCCAGTTTT
>JAAXCT010002601.1:0-64492 GCA_012490785.1 Eragrostis nindensis
TTTTGTAATTTGACTTTGTTTAGTACACATAAATGCTGCCGAGATCTTTGATGTGACTGCTACAGCAGCACCCTCTAAAGTGATCCAAACGCACCCTGAAGCTTTCCAATATGCTCTTTCGATCGTAGCACCATCGACGCTCCAAAGTCACTAGCGCCTCAGACCCTGTAGTGGCAAAACTGGCCTATAGCCAAATCGGGCTAGGGTGTTCCGACTCGAGTGCGAGCTACTCATGGTTTCAAGTCTTGTTCTAGAAGCAGATACATTGGTATCGATCGTTACTGATTTTGGTGTAGCTGCAGCTCAGTTCCCCGGTTCCGCAAAAACACGTCGGACGCAGTTGCAAACCGACCCTAATCGCACGCGTCTCCGCCGCTGGCGCCAGTGCGCGCCAGTGTTCCCACTCCCCAGCTAGCCGGGCAAGAACACGCAATTTGAGCCGGTTTTCGTTAGGCACAGAGATCCGCATGCATGGACGGAGCGGAATGGATCGCTCCTGCGAACAGCTGGACACAGGTGGCGAGGAAGAGGCGGTCCGGCGAGTGAAGCCAGCGTCACGAGCCGCGACAGGGGTTCGCCGCACGCGGGGACCGCCAGAGTCAAAGGCGCGTAGAGCGAGAGAGCTCGGCTGGTTTTTTCGTGTCTTCACGTGAGACGCAAAAGGTTTGCCGCCCACGCGCCCCGGCCTGCATTCGCGCCTCCCGATTCCGATGGAATAAACATGCCGGCAGGTCGAAAAGTTGGTGTGAAACTACTACGTGAGAAGAGAATAAACGGATCTAGCTTGTGCTTGTGCTGGATCTGTGTGGAAAGCGGGTTTGGTGTGCCGCTGCGTGCGTCGCCTCTAGACATGGCGCACCGTTGCCTCCTCTACTATATCTATCGGCTCGTTCCTTTTCTTCTTCCTTGTCTGCAACTCTTTCCTTTTCTTCTTCCTTGTCTGCAACTCGTCGCCAGGGCGTTCACTTCAGGCTTCAGCCCGCTGACGAATGAACTGCATCTCACCGGTCTGCAAAACGGTTTAGCAAAACTGTGCTTAAACGGTGGTCCTACATCGTCACCACGGCACCACCACCGCCGCACCATTTTGCCTGGGGAAGGCTGGCTGGCTGGGCTGCATCGAATCCCGGACCGACGAAATCAGTTCAGCCCCTGGCCGCTCCTCAGGCCGGGTGGGCTTCAAACTGGATGGGCTAATTAGCGAGGAGTAGCTTCTACAGGGCCTGACATGTGACCGACGAGGCCCACATGCGAAAATGCAAAAGCCCGAAGTCCAGGTCCATCTATGATGACGGCCCGTTTCCAGTCAGCGGCGGCCTTCGTTCTCCCCAGTCCCCCAGTCCAGTCGCAAGTCGAATCCCAAGTTCGATCTCTCGCCGTCATCACCGGCAACCGCCGTCCCTCCTCTCCCCTCGTCTTCTCCGCATCTCCGGCGAGGTGGCAGCATCATATCACGCCACACCCCGGTTCGATCCGTTCCCGCTCCCGACTCGCCGCTCCTTCCCGGTCCGCTGCCCCACTCCTCCTCCAGGTGATACCAGGCCGCGAAACTCCGGCGCCGCGGATAGAGGGGGAGGGAGATGGACGCCGAGCTTTTGGAGCTGCAGCGGCAGCTGGAGGCGGCGCAGAGCGCGCGGTCCAGCGTGCGCCTTTCGGAGCGGAACGTGGTGGAGCTGGTTCAGAAGCTGCAGGAGCGCGGCATCATCGACTTTGAGCTCCTCCACACCGTCTCCGGGAAGGAGTACATCACATCCGTACGCACGTTCTCACTGCCTCCCTCTCTCTGTACTCGTACCCTGCGGCTTTTCTCTCAACTTTCTTACAATTCCACCAACGCCACAGCTGTTCCTCCTCTGTCTTGTTAGAATCCTTTGTAGTGAAGGGATGGCAGCAGCCTCTGATTTGCGTGCGTAGGGGAAAAAATAGTAGTATTTACTTGAACCATTCTTTTGAACCATGTGCACAACATTATAATTATAGTTATCAGTTAAAGTATCAAATACATAATGGGGATGCAGGGTGTGCTAGGTTCTCATACGACATCATTCACCTCGAGCATCTAAGCGGTGAATTATTTAAAGCTTGGACTGATGGAATTCCTTTGAGTGCTGATTCTACTTCAGGATTACCTTAGAGAAAACTTGTTCGATTGGTTCTAGTGTTCACTATACAGAGGGGAAATCTGTTCTCTCTTGCATACGCTCACTATAAAAGCTGGCTTGAGAGAAAATCTCAAGTGATCATTTTAATGTCTCTAGCAGGTTAAGATTTCTTGTTGAATTTTTGTCAGAAGTTTCTATAGCTCTTGTTAGTTTAGTTTGGAGCGGTTGCCCAATTGAGAATTCATTACTTTTAGCTGATCCATGTCAACTATGGTGTGGCAGGATCATTTGAAGCATGAAATTAAGATGGAAATCAAGAAGCGGGGCCGTGCATCCCTGGTTGACTTATCAGATACCCTGGGGGTGGATCTTTATCATGTTGAAAGGCAGTCGCAGAAGGTCGTCTCAGAGGACTTGACTCTTATGCTCATAAATGGTGAGATCATGTCACAGTCTTACTGGGACTCTGTGACTGAAGAGATCAATGAGAAGCTGCAGGAGCGCAGCCAGATTGCTTTGGCGGAGATTGCTGCCCAGCTGCATATTGGATCAGAGCTTGTCATCAATATCCTCGAGCCTCGGCTTGGAACTATTGTATGTTTCTCATGTTTTTTTTCCTGTAGCAATTGTTCATTTCTTGCTGTTCTTTATTCTAAATTAATTTTTTTTATGCATCATGCCATTTGAAGATTATAAATTAGCTGATTGAAATGTATCAGCTCTCCAAATTAACTGTAGTGTATTTATAGGTAGTAGTGCATGTTCTCTGTTTCTTGCTATTTCTGGTGCTATGGATTGAAGTTCGTTGACATATGTTTCCCCAAATCTAGTGTTTGGCGTAAGAGCATTTAGTTGGCTTCCTCATAACTAACTATAACCACAAGATTGGTAAATTTTCATGTTGGAATATGGCATTTTTCAAATGTTACATATTTTGCACTTTGAAAAGAAAATTTACATATGTTCCGCCACTATTATATCCTCCTTCCAGGTGAAAGGACGGCTAGAAGGTGGACAACTATACACTCCAGCATATGTCTCAAGAATTACTGCCATGGTCCGTGGTGCTGCGAGGGGTATAACAGTTCCGACAAACTTGCCATCTGTTTGGAACTCCTTGCAGCAACAGCTTCAAGAAATGCATGGTGCTAGCGGAGTTTCTGTGGAAGGTTCATTCTTCCAGTCCATTTTCAATGGTTTGCTGAAAGAAGGTGCTGTGCTGGGATCAGTCCGGGCAGGAGGGCAGTGGACACCAGCTGTAAGATCTGCAATTGTTTGATGTATGCTCTTATAATTCTTAAACTGTTTCTGACATTGTTGTTTTCTCTTCTCTGTTAGGTTTTTGCTCATGCTCAAAAGGAGAGTGTTGATGCATTTTTCTCACAGGTTGAGACAGTTGTAATTTCATTTTAGTTCCTTCAGTTCAGAGTATGTTACGACTAGAGTATTTTGAGCTAGCAGCACAACTTGCAGAACTAAACATGTATGAACCAAGACAAGGCCTTAATTCTTCGTGTGTACGGCATTCACATGCGCGCCTGCCAGCCACACACACATATTGTATCTTGTTAGTACCGTTAAGTCTTTAGGTGTAGTATTTTTAACACAAATACCTTATTCTGATCACATACTCTGCATTATTGTCATGCATTATCTCCTTTTGTATTTACTTCTCTAATTTGTTTGCAGAACTCTTATATTGGGTATGATGTTCTTCGAAAGCTTGCAATTCCACAGCCGAAACAGTATTTGGAGGTACTTGAGTTGTCATTATGCATCTCTTGTGCCCATTATCTCTTCATTTGCTCATACTGTTTATCTAATTATTTTACATAGGCCCGATATCCAGATGGTATCGCACTGGATGCTGTTTTTGTTCATCATTCTGTAGTTGATATGCTCGATGCTGCTGTGGGTGATGCAATTGAGAGTGGACACTGGTATTGTATCTTTCATATCTCCTCAGTAGTTGATTGCAGGCTTTGCTGCTAGCTGCTACAGGATCCTAACTTGGCAGATACTGGCATATTGCAAAATTAAACCTATCAATTTTCTTTGAATCTCCCCATATGTGCATGATGCTAAACAGTTTTGATTTGAAAGCAAAGGGTTTAACTAATCAAGAGATAACAAGCTCTGCTTCTGGAAACAGAGTAGCAAGTAACTTTATTTCACACTTTGTATTTGACAAAGTTATGTACACTGAAACAGATGTTAATTAACAGACAGTCTCAATAATTTTGAGTAACGCCAATGCCTTTTCGCATTGTTTTCCTATTTGATTGCAAGGACTCTGTTTTTTCTGCTGGGTCATCTACTTTTGTGGTGTGACGATATACCCCATGTCCTTTCAGGATTGATTCTCTTTCGGTTCTTCCTTCATATATCAGTGGTCTTGATGCAACCAAAATTTTGTCTCTTTGTCCGTCGTTGCAAAGGGCTCTCAAGGTGGGTCTCTTAATGTAGTTCAATTTGTAGATTTTTCATGATGACAAAGCGTTTAATTTTTCTTTTGCAGTCTTCTAAAGCAGTGGTATTTGGAGAATCGTGTGTTTTTAGCAATGCGTTTATAAAGGTGGTACCTCAAAGCCAGCTTCATGACCTCGCGATGAGCCTTTTCCAACTTTCTACTATGTGTTTATATACCCGTGCAGATTCTGAATTCATTCGATATGTCGTTTTTTCTGCAAACAATTTCAGAGTATTTTTGACCGCTTGAGAAAGAGATGGACTCGTTTGGTATTAAACATAATGTTGGTCAAGGAAAGCCCTTGAATATAAATGTGGGCAGTGAACAGAGGACAGGATCTGGTTCAGACACAAAAGATCTTGGTGAGAATGACATCAGCACTACAGGTGTTTCATCAGACAGAGGGTCAAAGAAGAAAAGGGGGAAAGGTGCAGGGTCTACCAAAGGTGTAACACTTGAAAAGGATGATGACAATGAAGAAAGCATTCCTGTTAAGGGCAAGAAAGGTCATAAGAAAAACAAGGATGCCACTTCAGGCGATGCAAAACATGGTGGTAAAAAATCGTCGGAGAAAATGAAAGAGGAGAATACAAACATCTTTCCTGATGAATTGATCGAGCAAAAGGTTTTGGCTGTTGCTCCTGAGTTAGAAGAACTGGGAGGTGAGAAATTAGACCAAAGATCGACACAATTATTTCTACTGAGTTGAAGTGATCTATTTCTAAATTTTTAAATGAATACCAGGCTCTGATGAATCAAATGGCCCCCTTAAATTGTTGTCTTCTCACTTGAGGCCAATGCTTATCGACTCATGGATGAAGAAGCGGAACACTATGCTGTCAGGAAATGCTGAAAGGAGGCGGCGCTTGCTTGATAATATGCAGAAGCAGCTAGACGAGGTAATTAGCTTATTTGTGTCGAGTTAGTTTCTATTTGTACCAACCCTGATATTTCTAATTTTCCTGGGTAGAAGCCTCGGATCATTGATCTTGTTCTATATCTGTATCGCCTCGCATCGTGTTTTATGCCACTCCTGCTTTGTTCTAATTTCAAGATTATTTTTTCTGCGTCTCTGCACCTTTTTTTATGATATGTGCCATTTGATATTATATATTCATATATTCTTTGTTGCGTTCAGGCTATCCTGGATATGCAACTCTACGAAAAAGGTTTGGATGTATTTGAGGATGATCCTGCGACTTCTGTAAGCTGCTATAGGCATCACTCACAAGATTCCTTTCTTCTCAGTTGGGAGCATTTACTTATGGTTGTCATGATTGTCGGTTTCTGGTTGCAGGGTATCTTACACAGGCATCTGCTAAGAAGTATGGGCGTTCCAATAGTTGACAAAGTTTTGATTACATTGGTAACCTTTATTCTGCTGCTCATGCGCACATGTTTTCCAGCAAATTTGTAATGTAGAAACAGTTTCTGCGCTGTATTCTTGTTTGAATTCCACTATTATGCTCTTTCATTACATGCCACTGCTGCCGTGTAATTTATCTTGTGGGTATGCGTACTGCTTTGGCTGTTTTACTTGTCTGCTTCTTGTTGGTGTTTATTGTTTGCTGAACTAGAGAAACATAGCTATTTTTAGCTTCTAGCTCAGTTTTGCATTGGAAGTTTCTTAAGAGCTAGCACTCTGACCACTGCATATACTCTGAACTGAACTACCAATAGGATAAGGACAACAAAATGAAGAATGGAATGGAGGTTGAAGATACGGAAGAAGAGCTTGCTCAATTGACCACTGCTGACCGTTCCTCTCTGGTATAGTTCTACCATTTCATTTCTCCATGTATGATGCATCATTTTCTGGTATCAATTCTGAACAGAAACTGTATTTCATATGATGCATCATTTTCTGGTATCAATTCTGAACAGGAACTTTATTTCATCTAACTTTATTGACTTGATATATTTTAAATGTTAAAATAAAATTCTTCAGGCAAAAGATCTTCCTGGTGCTTTGTCATTGAAGGCTCAAGCTTTAGTCGATGCATTGGAGGGAAAGGTTAGAATTTTAGTATGAAATAAAGTTTGTCATATTAATTTGATACTTGGAAGTCCTGAATAACACATCTTTTGCATGGTAGCACCTATTATTAGTTAACATATCACCAATCTCCAGTCTGCAGTATGAATAGGGAAAAAGTAATGAAGTTCTTGAGTGAAGCTTGTGCATTACTAAGATATTGTCAAGTGTAGAGCCTCAAGGCCAAATCGGCACTTGGCCCTACCTTTGTCTACAAGTTTATTGAGAAATAATACTGTTACACCTTCTGCATGCTAACTAGATGGTAAATTAGCCCTCTTGACGAAGAACCAAATAATCCTAGGTTTCACCTTCTGCATGCTAATTAGATTATAAATTAGCCCTCCCAATTTGATTTCAAGATCCAACATTGAATATGATCCTGCACCAGACTGTCAGGATACAATATGCCGATATTTTAGAAAATAGCGAATCTGTAGTTGGCTGTAGGGTATTGTGCCTATATTATTTAAAATGCTCCATCAAGATACCGGCACTATTTTGTAATACCAGGTAGGATGAATGTGAAAAATATTCAAGCACGAAAGAATCGAATTTGCTCTTAATATACGTACCTCATTACAAAAGCTTGTCTAATTCAAAAGATGGCTTTAGACAATGGTTCAGATGTTGTAAGATCATGCTTATATAAAGTATGGCGTACCTAAATTAAACTAATGTATAAATTACTTCATCAAATATACACATTTTTAAGGCTATGATTCTAATTCTTTATTGTCTAATAAAAATTTATACCAGTGTCAAATTGCTATGTCTTGATGTATAAATCAGCTCATAATGTCAAATATAAACTGGAATTTATGATTGTTTATGCATGTTCTCTGGCAGCGATTTGATTCATTTATGGATGCCTTGAGAGATGTACTAGAGGAAAGGTACTGTTTAATGTTTGCAGTTCCAACTCAACCCACATTTTTCTTAAATATCAAAGTGCTTATTTGTTTTTTGTATTATTGGAGGCAGTGGCTTAGTATTTAAGAAGCTTGATAAAAGATTGGAGAGGACAATGCTGCATTCCTATCGCAAGGTATGTTGTTTGGTTTTCTGTACTGCACAACTGGGTCAAGAGAACTGTCATGAACCCGCTGTTCCTTGTAATCATTCGCAGAACAGGCTTCTAAATTTCAACTGGCTCAGAACCTAAACCAGATCTATTTCATCTGATGCCCTAATTCGTAAGCATGTATATTATTACTCATTAGATATCCACAATTAAGAATTTGAAAAATCAAATTAAAATTTTAGGAACCCAGAGAAAGTCCGAGCTTTCTGTTTGAATTTTGGTAACTCTGTCTTAGTGAAGTTCTTTTTCTTTGTCCCCTGTTTGTTTGATATTTTCTTTATCTGGCCACATATTAGTTTGGTGAGATTTTACTTATATGTTCGATGTTATAATACTACGATCTTTGTATCTTCTTGAATATATACTGTGTTTAGTTCAGAATAGTGCAACTTGTGCAAGCACAACAGACTGATAGATACGATTTTGGGTTCAGACAGCTGGATTGGTTGGGTTCATTGCATGAGTGAAAAAGATGATGTTCTATATATTATGCTGCCATGTACTGAATAAAGAATATGTCATTTGTCTGACATTAGAATTCTTTTTATGTTTGAATTTCAATTGCCTTATTTGACGCCTGAAGTTGTATATGCAATGCAGGACTTGACAGCGCAAGTATCGTCAGAGAATGATCCAGTTTCCTTTCTCCCAAAGTTGTTGCCTTACTTTTTCTGCAGGTTTGTTTGATTTTATCTTTTCTCATTTTCTTTCTCGACTTTGTTCTCTACTCAGTATTGATCTGCGATTCATCCTGTTTTAATTTTTATAGGCATTCAATAAGGCTCTTCAGGCACCGGGAAGGGCAGTTGGTGCTGTTATTACCCTGCTGAAGGTAATAAACGACAGTATCTGACTTTCATCTGTTTGAAGATATGCTTCATGTATTTGTGGCAGAAATGATATTTTCAACAACAATAATTTACGATGGTAGTCTCATGATGTATTTTCTTGGCATTTCGGTCTACAACTCTACATATCATCCTAAATAATTTTGTTTCATAATTTATAACAACAAACTTCATTATTAACTTTATGTTACTTCCCCTAGAAAAGCAGCTAGTAAGATTTTCTTGTCTATACTTCGGCTTACCTTTGTTTGCTTGTGAAGTAACAACTAATAAGGCCAAAAAACACTACTATGTACTGGTTGCTTCCTGACTTTGCTTGAGAGCACATATATGCAGAGCAGAGTAGGTTCTCACTGTAGATGAGGTGGTACTACCAACGTTCCAGAATATAATCTTTTAAACTGTTTTATGTGATGCTGTTATGTATCGTATTAAGATTATATTTCAATGGAAGTGAAATATATTCTTTGGTTGTACAACTCTGTCATTTCGCAGGATAAGCTGCCAGCTTCAACCTACAAGGTACTGGCTGATTACCACAGCACTACAGTGAAACTTCTAGCACTACAAGCTGCTACTACTGATGTAAGTAAACCTAAAACTGCATTATATCTACTTGATTTATTCTTTGCATTAAAGCAAAGATGCTATTTTTGCTACAGTTTTTTTTCCCCTGTCGTCAAACTTGTAGTGCATAATGTAATAAATTTATATCTCCCTTTTTGGGATTTCTTTTCTGTGGCTGCATATATTTGCTGCCTTTACTATTGAGATTATTAGGTGCTCAAGCACCAGTGTGTGTGTGTGTGTGTACATACGCAAATGGGCACCCTAGGCCCTAGCCAGTTAGCACACTTGCAAATATGCAAATGCATGAATAATTTACCGGAACCAGGTGCGAGGTCGCCCTGGTCAGGGCCGCTTGCGTCGTGGGTTCGACCCCCGGCGTGAGCAAGGGTGGTTATCAGCCATTTCGGGAAAAGAAGAAGAAGAAGAATTTCCGATGTTCTAGCACATGAATGAGTTTATGAATAAGAATAAATAGTTTACGGCTGCTGTGTTGTGCACTCGCAATCATGCATTTGTTTTTGTGTCTTTGCCCTGCAGGAAGAAGATTGTGCATCCTCTCGGATGCTTGAGAAGAAGGAAGATCTGGAAGAAAGGTTGATGCCAGAATTGAAATCCCTGGTCCTCGGCACAACCAAAGAATGATAGGCAAGATTGCACGCGTGCTAGGCCACTCTTTAGTACATACACAGGGTCATCCTCTGCATTAGAGCCGCTTTTGAATTGTGCTCTTGCAAATTTGGCCCTCTCGAAGCAAAAGAATTAATGTTTATAAAATAGTGTTCGTTCCAGGTTTTTCACAACAGAATTATCCAAAATACAATATAGCATTGTCCATGCTAAATTTAGAAGTCACCATTTTATTACTGAATCCAAAATATAATATGAAACCAAGTGCCAAAAACCCAAAATGTTTTGCAATTTTAATCAATTTATCTGATCTGGCTCCCTGTTCGTAAGTAAAAGAAAAAAAATTGCAAACCTGCCAGCTAGAAATTAACACTCATTCAACGATAAAACCTGGACAAATTGCAACTTATCTGCTTGCTACACATTGACAATGTAGTGACATTGCATGCAAACGCAGAAAATCTGATCCAAGCAACAAGTGAGCAACCTATGTTGGCGTTTCTTTGACCAGTCCAAAGCGTTATCTCTGCTTCTCCGCATATTTCTATCTGATACTGCAAGTAAACAATTTAAGTAAACATGGTAGAAACGCATACGGTTATATACGCACGCACTCGCTCATACCATCCCTATGGGCACCTCCGATAACCTGGGCCGACAGATCTTGACAGATTGAGAAATCACCCAAATCTCTCGTTATGGACACATTTATAGCCTACGATCAAACTAATAAATAAGCGTAGATACGGGCACCTGTGTGGAGTCCTGGATAGATAGTTCCCGCCATAAGTGATGTCACCAATTGTGCAACTCGATTCATCATATGTAATTTCATGGTGTCACGAAAAACATTTTTGTGCTTTGGAATTATCAAACCCGCAGAGCGAGCATAGCTCAACTGGTTTGGTTCTTTATAGTGGAACCAACTCACCCGGGTTCAAGTCTCAGACTCGGCACGACTTAGCCCGGGTGTTGCATCTTTACGGCTATTTATTCTTTCAGTGGAAGGTTACGTCTCCGTTGACAGTGAGGCGTTCGTGGTGACTTCATGAATCTAAAAAAATCATCAAACTCTTCAAAATTAGTACT
This sequence comes from Eragrostis nindensis, assembly GCA_012490785.1. Taxonomy (NCBI): domain Eukaryota; kingdom Viridiplantae; phylum Streptophyta; class Magnoliopsida; order Poales; family Poaceae; genus Eragrostis; species Eragrostis nindensis. Next base: position 10,826 of record JAAXCT010002601.1, read on the forward strand.
AATCTTATGTCATTGTCCCGTAGATGTCCATCCCAATCGACATTAGATCTCGGCCCAATTGAAACTGAACATGGAATATCAAGTTGGAACGAGTCAGAAAATGTTCGTCACCATATCCACAATTATTGAACCCGGAATTAAAAGCGCCAGGTCCCGCTCGCTTAACAATGATAGAAATCCTCTGCTCCCAAGTGGGATTGTTATAAGAAGTCATTTTCTGACTGCACAATCTAACGTTTAGAATATTTTCTGATATAAGTCCTCTGCTCCAGAGTGATTATACATTTCTTGACGTTTAGAACATTGACAAGGTCTTCAAAACATAATTTTAACTACCTCGCAAAAAACATAATTTTAACTAATACCTTTTGATATAAAATATTTATAAAATATAGTTAAAGTGTATTTTATGAAACCATACCCAATCGAATCTACCCATATCATTGTCACATTCCTAAACTTAACATATAAAGAAACAGTTACAATTAAAGTCTAAATTTTTTGACTTTGGACAACCTCAAAACGTCAAAAAATATGAAACCGGAGGGAGTAATTAGCACATTAATCACACATTCTTTTGACAACATTAACTAGGACGACTAATCGAAGGCTTATTCCCTCCGATCCCAAGCAAGCAGACCAGCGTGCACTGATTGGTGGGCGTTAATTGGACAGGAAGGTCTTAACCCAATTCTTGAGAAATCCCAAAGGTTCCATAACTAGTCAGGTGCAATACGTTTACAGCCAAGTGATGTTTGTGCGACGGTCAAGTTTTCATATGTTAACGGTCTTCTTTTACACCTCGTGTAGAGGTTTCTATCAAAGAACCAGTCGCATAAAACTTATGTTTCCTCCTACCTTTTCGCGTTAATGGTAATCTACACGTTGATCTGGCCTAGATTTGTTTAGTTTTTCATCTCATTCCACTTACTTTTATGTAGTCTTCAACGCCTGCATCATCGCCGTCAGAGGCAGAGACTCCCTATGTTAAGACCAGAGTGCCCGACTTTTCAAGACACGCTTGCTGACTTCAACAGCAATATGCAAAGCTATATATGGATCACAACCTACACTGTGCATCTCTCATTCCTCTTCCAACAGACAATGCAAAGGAGAATGCACTTTGGCTCGTCAGGAGAGAGGCAAGCCAAAAATAGACTACCTCTCTCCTGCTATGCATTCGCTGCTCGCTCCCCGCGCCGCGACGGCCCGTCGTCCATCGCTCCCCGGCGCCTGGCCCGTCCATCGCTCCCCGGTGCCGCCACCCCTCCCCGTGGCGCGACGACCGCCCAAATCAACGAACCGTGAAATCGACCAAATCGACGAGCAGCGGCAGCGGCGGCGTGCTGGACGACCTGCGGCGCGGGACGAGCTGCGGCGGCGCGCGAGGCGAGGGCGAGCTGCGGCGTCGTCGGACGGGGACGCGCAGCAGGGAGGCGGCGTCGGCCAGCCATCAGGCGAGTTCACATCCCGCAGCTCCGCCTCCGCGCTCCGTGCCGCCAGCCAACACCTCGTCCTCCTCGCTCTCCCCCTCATCCTCACGCGTCCGCCGCCGCCCACGCTCCGCTCCAGCCGAGCCGCAGGCGACGCCCGTCCCCAGCCCCCGCGGCACTGAACAAAGGAGTAAACAAGAAATCAGTTTCCCCTGTTCGTTCCAAGCACTTCACGAACCATCCGCCTCAAAAAAGATCGATCACCGGCGGCCACGTTTGGACGGAGAGCTGTAAGTGACTAGCAAAATGGATTCGTGCGGGAGTATATAAGAGATTGATGTGACCAATTTGATTGATTCCATGGTGAATGTTGTCAATTTCATAGATTTGTAGCTTGGGGTGAAAAGAGGAAAAGTGGCAGTCGAGGAAGAACGCTTGGGCGACCTCCGCCCTTGCGCGCCCTTGCCCGGCGAGCCGCGGGTTGCCCGGCGCCCCTTGCCCGGCGAGCTCCTTGCCCGGCGTGGCGACACCATCTCTGTGCGGCGCCTCGGGTCGTCCGTCCGCGTGGCCACCGACAGCGGCGGGGACGGAGCGCGGTGAAGGAGCACGGCGGGGACGGGAGCGCGGCGGAGGAGCACGGCGGAGGCCAAGGAGCGGCGCGGCAGGCTCGCGTGGCGGCCGGGGCGCTGCGCGGCAGGGTCGCGTGGCGGCGGGCTCTCGCGGTGGTGGCTCGCGCGGAGGCGGTGCGGCGGCCCGGGAGCGCGGAGACGGCACCGTCCACGAACCTGCTTCTTCAAGGTCTATCTCGAGCTCCGCGGCGCGCATGGCGCGCAGCCGCAGGCCTGCCGAGGCGCGCATGCGCACGGCGGCGACGCGGCGAGCGTGAGCGCGGCAGCGGCGAGACGGGCGTGCGCACGGCGGCCTCAACGAGTCCCTGGTGCGTGCTCGATCTTTGGCTCTCCGGTTTGCCTCGTGGCTTGTTGGAGTCATCCGAAAAATAGCCTCTTCTCTTTACTGTACATGAGAGGCAACGGACCATTTAGCTATCCAATTTGCCTTTTGTTGTTGGAGTCAGTCTGGCTCAGCAGGTAGCTATTTTTTTTATTTTTTTTTTGCGGTGAAGGCTCAGCAGGTAGCTAAACGAAGAATTTCTCCAAATGAGCATAAAACTACTTGTGTATTTTTGTCCCATAAAACTGTGACTAAAGTAATCATGCAAAAGCATCCTAATCATCACACAGAATTTACTCTTCTTCAGAACAATTATCCTGCTACCTCGGTTCACAGCCTCCAATCATCACAAATCACCATCATGACTCTGAAATCGCATGAGCCATGAACCAGTCGGTAAAAAAGATGTTTTCTTCTCTTAGTGAATAGCATCCAGAACAAGACATCAGTTGCAAGCATAATTTTGAAAAGTATAAACAGAACAGCAGAGTTCTCCACCCGAGAGAAAGGTCAGAGACTTTATAGCAGATTTTTTAGGAAACATTCAGTCTGCTCTTTTTCAGGCGAGAAAGATCATAGAAAACCATGCTAGGTCACGCGTGGTTTCTCTCGAACTAGTGGACCTCTTTTCGTGATTACTACATACACCTTCCAGCAGGCAGCAGCATCATTTTCACTTCACTGTCGTCGCAGACTATCAGTCTAACACCAGCGAGCCAACGGTCCAACACAACGACCGTCGACCGTGACAATCTTGCTGTGGCTCCCTGTTCCAGAACCTATTTTGGCTGTTTCTTACCGTGCCATGCATGACAAGTTATTGTACAGTATTTCAAGCCGCCCTTTTAACCAACCTTGCTTCTAAATCACGAATGATCTGCCGCACATTCCAGAATATATTTTCTGAAACTCTTGCTGTAGTGCTGTCTATGTATTTTTCCCAGGGCAAAAGATCCTGCAGAGAGGCATGCCGAAGATGGGCACTACTAATTGTTTAGTCGCCAACTAATCGCTCCCCTTTACGTCCCTTGAATCACACCCCTCATCATCACTGATCCTCCCATCATCACCTTTAAGCCCCCCATGGAAAACAAAGTTTTCTAAGCACCATTCTAAGACCCATAGTGCAGTACAGCACCGTCACTGTACCATCATCAGGGAGCTTGCCGTAGAACAAGGGCTATGTTGCATGTATGTTTCATGACTGCCCGCGTGGCGTCTTCCACAGACAGCGACGAGCCGACGACCCAGTTTTGCCGGGCGTGCTCAGCTAGCGCTAGTAGTAGTGCTCGGAGCTTGGCTTGCTTCCAAGTCAAGTCGTTGCCACCTAGCTCCTCGCCCGGCCCCTCACTCTAAATCCTTGCCATTTCGGCTGCTTTGGGTGCACACCCCATCATGAGGAGCATCATGGAATTCGGTTGTGGTGCCGGTGGTTGTTCTGCGCCCGCGAGCTTTTGCTAAGTGTCTGGGCGACCTAAAACCGCACCTCGGGCCGCGAGCTCGGCCGCGGTCTGTGCATGGAGGCAGCGCTTGGATGCGGTGGGAGGATGAGGGGAGTGGCGGTGCTTGGCTTCGTCGCCGTCGTGCTCTCGGCGTGTGTCCGAGCATGCCATGGCATGACGGACAGCCAGGACAGTGAGTATACTGTTCATGACTCACTCGCGTTCACTTGCTGTTTCAGATGTTGTTTAATTCTCATGCACACTGGTGTGATATTTCTCTAGTTTCTGGCGGAGATATTGTCTCCATGATTTCATTCGTGAACTTTGAGCTTTTCTGGGCTATGCCTTATTGCTTTGTCGACAATCAGGGAACAGTAATATAATTTCTCTAATTTTAAGCGACTCTTCATAAAGAAATGAACCATGGCTTGCTTGCAGCTTCTGTACTTCGCGCGCTGCTGGATCAGTGGCAGAACGCACCGCCGACCTGGGGACAGTCCGACGATCCCTGCGGTGATTCGCCGTGGGAAGGAGTGACATGCGACGGCAGCAAAGTGATCTCCATGTACGTCTTTCTCCAGAAATGAACAAAAATTCCATTGTACATCGCACTCTTCTGATCGAGCAGCATACTTTCCATTGTGCAACTCTTTCAGAAAACTGTCCACCATGGGCATCAAAGGAGTTCTAGCTGCTGATATAGGGCAGCTGAGTGACCTGCAATCCCTGTATGTAGAATTACTCTGCCAAAGCAAGACTTTCTTGTTCAGCTTCTGTTATTGCAACTTGCAACAGTTAACCCTGACTGAATTTTGGGCGTGCAGGGACTTGTCCTTCAACAAAGATCTTGGCGGCGTGCTCACTCCAACCATAGGAAACTTGAAGCAGCTTACCACCTTGTAAGTTTTTAAATTGTACTGTGTTTTCTTTCTTCCAGGTTTTCAGCCTTCTCCGTTCTGAGATGTTGATATGAACTGCTCGTTTTACAGGATTCTAGCCGGCTGCAACTTCATGGTACAATCCCGGATGAGCTAGGGAGTCTGCCAAAGTTGTCCTACATGTAAGGGTTTACCCATTGATTTAGGAGTCATTCAGATGCTGCTGTGGTTTGTTAGTCTTTTAGGCAAAATATGACATCAACTCTGTTTCAGGGCATTGAACTCTAATCAGTTCTCTGGAAAAATACCAGCTTCGCTGGGAAATCTCTCCAGCCTCTACTGGTTTGATATCGCGGACAATCAATTGAGTGGTCCCTTGCCGATTTCGACAAGTGGTGGAATGGGTCTAGACAAGCTTATCAAAACCAAACACTTGTGGGTCCCATATTTTGATTTAGTGATTCCCTCTATCAGCCAGCCAAAATGGAATGTATCACTAACCAAGCGTCCTGGTTTGTTCTTCTAAATGTTTCCCTGCAGTCACTTTAACAAGAACCAATTGTCCGGTGCAATCCCTGACGCTCTCTTCAGCCCTGAGATGACACTAATCCATCTGTGAGTCCATGAACTCTTGGTTCTAGAATTTTATAAATGTGACAAAATGTACTGAAAACGTGAGATACTTGGTGCAGGCTTTTCGATGGAAATAAATTCACCGGGAGTATCCCTGAATCTCTTGGGCTTGTTAGTACACTTGAAGTAGTGTAAGTAACCTTTGTCGGAAGGAAGAAAAATTCAGATTAGACTGAGTATTTTTGTTTTGCTTCAAATATTTGGCAAGCACGAATCATACTGAATCATTTCTTTTCGTTGTGTGTTTGTTTGAACAGCCGACTAGACAGAAACTCCCTCTCTGGCCCAGTTCCTTCAAATCTGAACAACCTCACCAAGTAAATGAACTGTAAGTTGTTCAAGAACTGCAGAATATAACATTTGCCAGCAGCAGTGTCTTTTTGAAAAGATGCAGTCACACTAAGCACATCATTGATACGTTTCAGCAACTTAGCCAACAACCAGCTCACCGGACCATTGCCAGATCTATCTGGGATGTCTCTTCTCAACTATGTGTAAGCACCAGTACTTTCAAAGATTCCTTCGGTAGATCAAACACATCACTGAACAATCTTGATCGGATATGTTGTTCCGGTTCTCGCAGTGATCTGAGCAACAACACGTTTGATCCTTCCCCGAGCCCAGCGTGGTTTTGGAGGTTGCCGCAGCTCTCAGCTTTGTGAGTCTCCCTCCATTCTGAAACCTTAAAGATTCATTCACATCGTTGGCAATGGAAGCCGAAACATGACGAGGTTCTCTGACGTTCATCTATTTAGGATTATACAGTCTGGGAGGCTCTACGGCCCTGTGCCGACAAAGCTGTTCGGAAGTCCACAGTTGCAGCAAGTGTAAGCCACTCGCCAACCTTCAGACGCAACAGAATTCCGAGATGAAACCTGTCGCGGAGCCACACGAGGGCCAGCCTGGGCCGCGGCCCCCCCTTGCCATCGGGAAAAAAATGAAGATCGACTTGTATTCTACGCTCAGCCAGCAACCGCAGCAACGTGCATGCGTCTCCAAACTGCAAAGTAATGAGTTCCAAAGTCGATCAAGAGAGCACATGCAAAGTAATTAGTCCGTGCATATTAACGAGGCCCGCATTGTATCTCAGTAATTCAGCGACGGCTCCCAGGAGTCCCAAAGTAATGCGTGTGCATACCAACGAGGCCCAAATAAGAGGCAACATCTCACAGGCACGACTGCTCCCAGGATAAGGAAGGAAACGCCGCCGCACAAGCTCGCTCGACACGGCGATCCCTCGACCGGCTCCCTAGCACGGACCCGCCTTCGTCGGCTGGCATGAATTGCCAACATCGTCCCCTCATTCCAATTGAATCGCAGCAAAGCTGCATGCAGGTTCCTTTATTTTCTCCATCTCATTCAAATGTGATTTCGAACCCTACTACGCTGCAGCTACCGCACGGTCATGGTTGCTGAATTCTGGCCTTCTCAACTCCGAATTGTGTCGAGCGACTAGCATGTTCTGTTACTTCCAATCACAAATCCGACATATTTTGCATCTGAAATACGCTTGCACCTTGCGGCTTGCGCTAGGACTGTTCATGGCCCCCCCTATGGTTCATGGCTGGCTCCGCCACAGCAGGGATGAGTAAAAAAAAAATATTGGTCAAGGTTAGGGGAGAGGGGACTATAGGAAGCACGAAACATGAAAGAGTGCCAAAAATTGATTTTCTTTTAGAAATTACTTGGAAAATTTAAAGAACTCAACAGAGAGGGGCACTAGACACTGGAGGACCTGAGCTCCTCTAGTCCCCACCGTCTCTGTCCGTAGTTACTACGATTGACAGCCCAACCATCTTATTTTGTCACAAAATTAAATATACAATGGACGTACTTTTATGCAATGACAATGACAAATATTTTGTGCCGTCGAAGGAACAAATGTGATGGAAGGTAACAAACGTAATCATTTATAAACTATTCAAAGCACACACTTGCACTTTTTTTTTTTTGCGAGTAACACACTTGCACATAAAGAAACCAGTAAGGACACACTTGCACATAAAGAAAGAGGAGTGTCGACGACCTCTCGCGAGTCATCATATTCCAGCAGAGGAAACCTGTAAGATTGGTCTATGGAGTCCATGGCTTCCAGTTCCTCTCCTACAAGTACACAAACACGAGGCAAAGGTTCATATCCTGATATAACAAGAAAAAAAAAAAGTAAATCAATAAGAGAAACTTACGATGCAACTGTTGTTTGGACGTCCCAAAAATTGAAACATTATGACCCTAAGATGATTTTCTTCTTAAAGCACTAAGAGGTAATAACAACAAAAGACGCTCAGCTGAGTTGCTTGATCAGATGATCATTCGAGACTCAAATAAACACAGTTGACTAGTGGAAACGTGTCCGTGACACTTTGAATTTTGGCATTAGGCAATTCCAGGTCAACGATTCTCAGATGCTTGGGTCGTCAACGTCGAGATTCATGTCCTTCACTACACGAAAACACGAGAACAGACGAAAAAAGAAACTCTCCCCCTCTCTTGCAGTTGCAAGCAAGATGTGAACATACCATCCTGGAACCCGCAACAACTATAACGTAGCGAAATCAACAAGAGGATCCAAACAAAGAACCTGATCACGGTTCTAACTATGACTCCCCTCCCACCAGGGGACACGAGGATTAGGCGCCGCAGTAGGAAGCGGCATGGACAGAGTTGAGCAGGCATCATGAGATAGGGATCCGTAGAGGTGAGAAGACGAACCTGGGTTCCTTGCCGCTTGAAACGGGTGAACCTAAGCAAGTTCTATCCAGGTGAAGCTTTCCTAGTCCGGGTGAAGTTTCCGTTCATGCCTCCCTTATACCGGAAGTAGAGTTGGAAAGCGACTTGTGGAAATGGTCATGACCGGTTGAAATGGGCTGCAAAGACAACTAAATATCGTTTGGAGACCAGCCCCAAATGTTTTAAATGCTTCTAGAAAATCACATTCAACTTTGTTGTTTTTAAGGTTTGAAGTTGGTATACAACAGGTAAAGGAAGTAGTACAGTATGACAGCAAGATACGGGTTTATACACACCAAAGCTAAAATTCCAAACTGAATCAAGAGAACCGACAACCAGCTAGAACAGCCATGTTGAGGATTCTCCAACGTGTTGGCTGAGAATCTATTTCTGACTGGAACGTAGGCATTCATAAACAACTTGAGTAGTTCTTACACAGCATGGCGATTATACACACTGAAAAAGAAGAAAAGAAAAAGGCGATGCTACCTCCTCATTTGTCAGATCTCCACAGCAGTATGAGAGAACACTGATCTAAAATACGTAGTATACAAAAGAATGCATATCTGCACTCAATCATTACGGTTTCCATGGTGCTGGAGGTGGTGGTGGTGACGGAAACATGGGTGGCACAGCAGAGAACATGGTGTTCTTGTCCACTCCATGTCCTTCACCCGACAATGCTACCAATGCTGCGACTAGACCAGCATTGCCTGCTAACGTTGCTTCAGTGTAGTTGTAGTTCTTGCGGACATCCTTGAATCCGTCATGGCGATCAGGACCAGCAACCATGGCTCCTACAATGATGTTAGGGTTTGGCTTCTTGGTGTCCCTCCACTTCCACCCTCCTTTGCAGCCATAGTGAACACCATTCTTGGGGATGGATGCACCCCGGTGGTGAACATGTTTAGGATAGTGCTTGCCGAATCCAACCACATAGCTCATCTTCAAAGGATTCTTGCCTAAGATGTACTCAATCTGACACACGTAGCAAATTAGTACCCAGCGTTAAAAACTACTGCATGCAACATTGTGATAATATTGTCAACCTACCTGAGTCCTTGCAAAATTGCGAAGAACCTCAACAGAGTAGAAATGGGGACCGCAGTACCACCCAGGGGTATCTGCAGCCTCAAGATAGTCACTGAATACAGAAGCAAGGAATGCAGCATTGACCACATACTGAAGTGGTTGTGGCTTCCCATGATTTAACTGAATCAAACCACCTGTTATGCAAGAAAATTCAGCAAAATGGTCTAATAAGATGTCAGTCATAGAGTGAGAGTTGATGCAGGAATAACCTTTTGTTCTGTTGAAAGACTTAAAGATTGGAAGGTAGGAGCACATGATAATGCTAGTTTGATTGTGGAATGTCCTCAACATCTCTTCATACGGATATCCAGGACTCAAGAAAAGCCTTAACCGGCTCAGAAGAACCTGAAATGCCAGAATAGTACACAAATAACATAAGAGTGATAGGCAAGCCACAAGCATGACAAAGCTGTTTATTCATACAACAGCAGACAAAAAATGCTATTTTTCTCTATCACACAAAAGGGACTTTGTCTGCCATGCAACGAATGTAAAAGTAGGTAACCGGTTCATAATTTTAAGTCCACTGCATAACTATGGTCTTATTGTGGAATGTGCAGTGCAGATCTAAACAGTGGAACGCCCAATATCCGGTACAAGAATACCTATTTAAAACAGGTAACATGAGCGTAACACCGATACCTATTTTCCAAACCCCGTACATCCTAATTAACCCTTTGGGTAAAGTTAGGATGAAAAACCAAAGAGGGTGCTAGACATCCTTAAGGCATGTACAATGTTAGGACGTGGAATTGAGTGAATATTGGACCAGTAAGATGTTGCGGATAATATCAAAGCATTAACCCTGTCTGCACCAGATAACAAGTTGGTACGAACGAAGTTGCTGAGGCTTCCTTCCGATTGCCTAGAACGCAGATTTAATGTTGAAGACTGTTCTTAATCTGACAGTTATATTTTAGGTTCGAGACATTCCTCTCGAACAAGACAGGATAACATTGAAAATGTTTCCACATCACTTTTAATACATATATAATCTTGATTCCCATGCTCTATAATCGGAAACAACCAATAGTTCAACAGTGTTTAATACCTAAAATATGACAGAAAGTTGACCTCCCCTCTAAACTACTACTGGAGTTGAGCAAGTTGATATAGTGTGTAGAATATTAATGATCGGATAGGGCGGTCTTGTATTATAGTGGTCGGCAACTCAGCCCGTTAGGTGGCATATATATATCAGGCAAATGCGGGCTATCAAGCATCAAACAAACAAAATGCCGTTAGGTCAAAGTGCGGAATGTCGCTAACATGTTAGTCAATATAGAATTACTACACTTACCTGTGCACCAGTGAGCTTATTGTCCCAGCTGAACACACCATAGTCTGGACCACCCCAGAAAGCACCAGCATGCTTTGCAAGCTTGGGATTTGTGGCCAGAGTCAAGTATGATGAATTGCCGGTCGCAAGGTACATCCATGAGCTGCTCCACACAAATTCATCCCAGTAGCTGGTTGAATTGTAGAACTTTGCAGCATCTGATCCGCCTGCACTATACTTCCCGCGCCGATCCCTTGCAAACTGGAAGAGAGTGGTAGCACCATGTACCAGCTTCTGCGAGTAAGCCTTATTGTCCTTGAAGACAATAGACGACGCGGCCAATGCTGCAGCCATTTCAGCAGCAAGATCAGAACAAGTATGGCACTCGACCACTGGACGTGGGTAGTCAATGTCCTCAGGCCTCATCCAACAATAATGATCGTTGGGCTGAGTTGAACCAGGTGATGTTGCACCGCTTCCCACCTGCACCCTCCCCAAACTTTGAATTAGCAATGGCCTGCTAACAAGAACACAACTCTACGTGCATCTCTGTTTGCAATGAATTTTAAATTTTTTACCTGTAGAACAACACGATCGATGCTATCAGCTGTGGAGTTGAAGGTCTTCAAGAAGTAATCGGCCCCCCACTTAATAATGTCACGGACATGGCCAAGCTCCCCAACAGCCTCGTATTTAGCACCGTACTCAATGACGCTCCAGCTGAGGAGGGTCATGGAGAAGGCAGCTGGGAAGTTGAACTTTACAGCATCTCCGGCGTCGTAGTACCCGCCGACGAGGCTTCGCCGGACTGCTGGATCGGAGAGTCCGTCCTTCATGCATGAGTTACCACGCCATGATACATTGTTGTGCTTTGGAAGCTTGCCCGCTGCAGCAAATTTACACAATATACATCAACGAAGCATGACTTGGAATTTTGAAAATCACTCTTCAAAATGATCTTTGCCATCTTTATAGATCGAAGGATAAGAGATTTTTGGGAGCGCTTGGCTTCTCCCATTCAGGTATTGAACGATGAGTACCTAGCTAAAACACCTTAAAAACCGGAGTTCGAAAGCAAAACAAAAATCCCAATGTAAAAACTTTGCTTCCGGAGAACAACTTAAAACAATTAAACATCACAGTAAGAAATTCGATCTCCTATTCTATCGAGGGAAAACACGGTATGCATGCCATTTCAGAAATCAAACTCTGGCACCTAAATTTCCCAACTGAAGACCTAAATTTCTTAAATGCCGAACGAAGACATTATAAAAATCCAATCTTTCCACAAAACACCTGAAGAACAGCAAAACCACAAGCAAAGAAGACGAAGGGGAACAACAGAGAAGCGATTCAGGAGGCAGGCAGGCGCTCACATCTCTGGGCGTTGAAGAACATAAGCGCCTTGTGCAGCGCGACGGTGTAGTCGTCGGGCGGCGGCGGCGGGCGGTGGTGCCTGGGGATGGCCTTGGCGATCCCCGCGACGACCCCCGCGAACACGGCGGCGGCGACGAGCACCCCGACGGTCCAGACGAAGAGCTTGCGGCTGACGACGAGGCAGCCGATGTCGACGTACTTCTTCTTCTTGCGGCCCTGGTCCCCGGGCCCGGCCAGCAGCCAGCTCTGCTGCGTCTCGTCGAGCGTCCGCGACAGCGCCCCCCGGTCGATGTCCAGGTTCCGGCTCCGGTCGTCGTCCGTCGCCGAGTCGTGGCACATCTCCAGCGGCCCGCCCCACGGGTCCCTCCCGTACATACTCATCTCGCCCCTCCGCGCCTGACAACGCCCTGCTCACAAGCTCCCCTCCCGAATTAATGCTGCCGCCGATCTACGCCTCCTCCGGGCCGGCAGGCGGAGGGACGCGTTCCGCCGCGCTGGCTAGCGCGGCCGCGGCGCGGGGGAACGGAGGCGAGCTGAGCCGAGCTGGGGGAAGTGGGATGGATTTGCTGCTGGGTGGCGGCCGGCCGGACCGGACTGGTGGTGGGGAGTGGGATATCAGGGATGGGGACGCATGTCTGCTGTACTTGGGGGCTGTTTGGTACTGTGGCGAACGGGAGTTGGGTGTGGGGACGGCGACGGATGCTTACGGGATAAGACTGTCTCCAACAGACGACGCATTCTCCACGTAACACACAAAATGGGTCTAGAAACTGGTAAAAATCGTCTCCAACAGACGACGCAAAGCAGGCACGCAGTTTCGGCGCCGCCCCCTCCGCGACGCAGTGCTGCGTCGCCTGCCCTCGCCACCCAGCGCCGAATCGTTCTTTCCTTTTCCTCTTCCTTTCTCTCTCGCTCTCGCTCTCTCTCAGATCTCAATCGCCGGCCGTGGCAGCGCGGGGTCCGGCGAGGGCGCGGCAGCGCGGAGCCCCGGCGAAGGCGATGCCGGAGAGGTCCTCGGCCGTCCTCGATTCCCCGCTTCCCGCTCCGCCCGTCCCGCGCACGGCGGCGATGCTCGTCCCGGCGGCCACCTCCACCTCCTCCTCTCCCCACCAGCAAGCCACCATGGCGCCGCGCCCCCGCAAGAGGGCCTCGACGAGGACCCCTTCTTCGAGTCCGAGCTCAAGCGCCACCGCGGGGGCCGCGACGAGGAGGAAGGAGCGGGCGGCGTGGGGGCTCGCGGGGCGGCGCGGGGCTCGCGGGGCGGCGCGGGGGCGCGTCGGCGCGGGAGCTCGCGGGGCGGCGCGGGGGCGTGTCGGCGTGGGAGCGGGGGCGGCGGCGGCGCATCGGCGCGGAGCTGGTCGGCGGCGGGGTGGCGTGGCGCGTCGGAATGGAGGAGGAAGAAGGAGGTACAGTTCTTTTGCGTCCTCATTTTAGGTGCTCTATTGGAGATGGAAGCTTTTTGGGTTCTATCTTGAAGGAAATGGACACTTAAAAAGGGTTTGGGTCGCCGGCTATTGTTGGAGATAGTCTAAGCTTGTTTTTTAGCTGCTTGATGATCTTGGTCGTCGTCGTCCCATGTTTCGTGTTCATTTGTTTGGTGTAGGGGTCATTGTTTTATTGCGGGAGCAGGTGTTTCGCCAGAGGTCTATTCGTTTCAGCACGTCTTATTGTCCTGAATTCCCTTTATTTATGCAAATGTTCTACTAGAATAATCTGACTCCTCCAGAACGTTTCGGTTTCTCAGTTGTTGGGTCCCTGGTGCAGCAATATTAATTCTAAATGACCAATTTCTAAATGACTCTTCATACCCGGCTATACTAGTGCCCACAGCAACAGCACTTCTGATAATTGGGGCTGTTCGGCATGCTGCGCTGTAGCTGCAACTGCTGAAGAAATAACTGTGAACACTGTAGCGGCTGCTGGAAACACTATAGCAACTGCTGAATAAATAACTGAAACACTGTAGCTGCTGCAAAGCAGCCAAGCGATCAGGCTGATTGTTGCCGCCAGTACAGTGAGAACCGATTGTGCTGATAAGGTACTCCATGTCAAAAACTGCACAAGCAGGCAAGTTGATTTTTGAGGAACAATTGGGAGCTCGCAATGGGGTTCGGTGAGCCATGCTTTGGCACCACCTGCAGGGCACATTGCTCTTCCCAGCATCCATCAGCAATCAGCTGGCCACTAATCGGTCATTAGCGCATAATCTGGAAGCGCCTGGACTTCCGTTAGGTGACGCACTGCGCTGGTGAAAAAGCTAAACAAAGCCGATGGAGACCACGCACGAACCACTCTCTGCTATACTACGTTTTAGATCGTTGAGGGTAGATAGATAGACAGATTGATTTGAGACGAGCGATTAGTCTTTTCGTGAAAAGATTTGAGGCGGCGATAAGAGCCTGAGTGGACGGCTCTCTTGCAAGGCAAGGTAAATTGAAACGACCTAACGGGAGGCCGACGCGGCTAAGCAACCACGCATCCGGCTTTCTCGAAATAAAAGGTGCCAGCACTTTGTAGCCTCTGCTTTGCGGGCACTTGCCGCATCCGTTGGTGCGCGGTTTTCGACGTGTTGAGCAGGGCAGAAACCTTCTCACTGAGGCCCCGTTCGGTTCCCCCTATAAAACACCCTCTAAAGTTTATACCCCTCTAAAGTAGAAAGAATCTTACTATTTAGGGGTACTAAATAAAATTTAATTGCAAAACCTTTCTGCAGACGGGTGTTATTTTTCGAGACGAATCTAACGAGCCTAATTAAGCAATGTTTTGACACAGTGATGCTACAGTAACCATCGTCTAATCGCCGCTTAATTACCCTCATTACGTTCGTCTCGCGAAATAGAGGGGGGGGTCCTGGACTTAGTTTTGTAATTTGACTTTGTTTAGTACACATAAATGCTGCCGACATCTTTGATGTGACTGCTACAGCACCCTCTAAAGTGATCCAAACGCACCCTGAAGCTTTCCAATATGCTCTTTCGATCGTAGCACCATCGACGCTCCAAAGTCACTAGCGCCTCAGACCCTGGTAGTGGCAAACTGGCTATAGCCAAATCGGGCTAGGGTGTTCCGACTCGAGTGCGAGCTACTCATGGTTTCAAGTCTTGTTCTAGAAGCAGATACATTGGTATCGATCGTTACTGATTTTGGTGTAGCTGCAGCTCAGTTCCCCGGTTCCGCAGAAACACGTCGGACGCAGTTGCAAACCGACCCTAATCGCACGCGTCTCCGCCGCTGGCGCCAGTGCGCGCCAGTGTTCCCCACTCCCCAGCTAGCCGGGCAAGAACACGCAATTTGAGCCGGGTTTTCGTTAGGCACAGAGATCCGCATGCATGGACGGAGCGGAATGGATCGCTCCTGCGAACAGCTGGACACAGGTGGCGAGGAAGAGGCGGTCCGGCGAGTGAAGCCAGCGTCACGAGCCGCGACAGGGGTTCGCCGCACGCGGGGACCGCCAGAGTCAAAGGCGCGTAGAGCGAGAGAGCTCGGCTGGTTTTTTCGTGTCTTCACGTGAGACGCAAAAGGTTGCCGCCCACGGCGCCCCGGCCTGCATTCGCGCCTCCCGATTCCGATGGAATAAACAGTGCCGGCAGGTCGAAAAGTTGGTGTGAAACATACGGTGAGAAGAGAATAAACGGATCTAGCTTGTGCTTGTGCTGGATCGGTGTGGAAAGCGGGTTTGGTGTGCCGCTGCGTGCGTCGCCTCTAGACATGGTCGCACCGTTGCCTCCTCTACTATATCGGCTCGTTCCTTTTCTTCTTCCTTGTCTGCAACTCGTTCCTTTTCTTCTTCCTTGTCTGCAACTCGTCGCCAGGGTGTTCACTTCAGGCTTCAGCCCGCTGACGAATGAACTGCATCTCACCGGTCTGCAAAACGGTTTAGCAAAACTGTGCTTAACGGTGGTCCTACATCGTCACCACGGCACCACCACCGCCGCACCATTGTTGCCTGGGGAAGGCTGGCTGGCTGGGCTGCATCGAATCCCGGACCGACGAAATCAGTTCAGCCCCTGGCCGCTCCTCAGGCCGGGTGGGCTTCAAACTGGATGGGCTAATTAGCGAGGAGTAGCTTCTACAGGGCCTGACATGTGACCGACGAGGGCCCGACATGCGAAAATGCAAAAAGCCCGAAGTCCAGGTCCATCTATGATGACGGCCCGTTTCCAGTCAGCGGCGGCCTTCGTTCTCCCCAGTCCCCCAGTCCAGTCGTCAAGTCGAATCCCAAGTTCGATCTCTCGCCGTCATCACCGGCAACCGCCGTCCCTCCTCTCCCTCGTCTTCTCCGCATCTCCGGCGAGGTGGCAGCATCATATCACGCCACACCCCGGTTCGATCCGTTCCCGCTCCCGACTCGCCGCTCCTTCCCGGTCCGCTGCCCCACTCCTCCTCCAGGTGATACCAGGCCTCGAAACTCCGGCACCGCGGATAGAGGGGGAGGGAGATGGACGCCGAGCTTTTGGAGCTGCAGCGGCAGCTGGAGGCGGCGCAGAGCGCGCGGTCCAGCGTGCGCCTTTCGGAGCGGAACGTGGTGGAGCTGGTGCAGAAGCTGCAGGAGCGCGGCATCATCGACTTTGAGCTCCTCCACACCGTCTCCGGGAAGGAGTACATCACATCCGTACGCACGTTCTCACTGCCTCCCTCTCTCTGTACTCGTACCCTGCGGCTTTTCTCTCAACTTTCTTTACACAATTCCACCAACGCCACAGCTGTTCCTCCTCTGTCTTGTTAGAATCCTTTGTAGTGAAGGGATGGCAGCAGCCTCTGATTTGCGTGCGTAGGGGAAAAAATAGTAGTATTTACTTGAACCATTCTTTTGAACCATGTGCACAACATTATAATTATAGTTATCAGTTAAAGTATCAAATACATAATGGGGATGCAGGGTGTGCTAGGTTCTCATACGACATCATTCACCTCGAGCATCTAAGCGGTGAATTATTTTAAAGCTTGGACTGATGGAATTCCTTTGAGTGCTGATTCTACTTCAGGATTACCTTAGAGAAAACTTGTTCGATTGGTTCTAGTGTTCACTATACAGAGGGGAAATCTGTTCTCTCTTGCATACGCTCACTATAAAAAGCTGGCTTGAGAGAAAATCTCAAGTGATCATTTTAATGTCTCTAGCAGGTTAAGATTTCTTGTTGAATTTTTGTCAGAAGTTTCTATAGCTCTTGTTAGTTTAGTTTGGAGCGGTTGCCCAATTGAGAATTCATTACTTTTAGCTGATCCATGTCAACTATGGTGTGGCAGGATCATTTGAAGCATGAAATTAAGATGGAAATCAAGAAGCGGGGCCGTGCATCCCTGGTTGACTTATCAGATACCCTGGGGGTGGATCTTTATCATGTTGAAAGGCAGTCGCAGAAGGTCGTCTCAGAGGACTTGACTCTTATGCTCATAAATGGTGAGATCATGTCACAGTCTTACTGGGACTCTGTGACTGAAGAGATCAATGAGAAGCTGCAGGAGCGCAGCCAGATTGCTTTGGCGGAGATTGCTGCCCAGCTGCATATTGGATCAGAGCTTGTCATCAATATCCTCGAGCCTCGGCTTGGAACTATTGTATGTTTCTCATGTTTTTTTTCCTGTAGCAATTGTTCATTTCTTGCTGTTCTTTATTCTAAATTAATTTTTTTATGCATCATGCCATTTGAAGGATTATAAATTAGCTGATTGAAATGTATCAGCTCTCCAAATTAACTGTAGTGTATTTATAGGTAGTAGTGCATGTTCTCTGTTTCTTGCTATTTCTGGTGCTATGGATTGAAGTTCGTTGACATATGTTTCCCCAAATCTAGTGTTTGGCGTAAGAGCATTTAGTTGGCTTCCTCATAACTAACTATAACCACAAGATTGGTAAATTTTCATGTTGGAATATGGCATTTTTCAAATGTTACATATTTTGCACTTTGAAAAGAAAATTTACATATGTTCCGCCACTATTATATCCTCCTTCCAGGTGAAAGGACGGCTAGAAGGTGGACAACTATACACTCCAGCATATGTCTCAAGAATTACTGCCATGGTCCGTGGTGCTGCGAGGGGTATAACAGTTCCGACAAACTTGCCATCTGTTTGGAACTCCTTGCAGCAACAGCTTCAAGAAATGCATGGTGCTAGCGGAGTTTCTGTGGAAGGTTCATTCTTCCAGTCCATTTTCAATGGTTTGCTGAAAGAAGGAGCTGTGCTGGGATCAGTCCGGGCAGGAGGGCAGTGGACACCAGCTGTAAGATCTGCAATTGTTTGATGTATGTTCTTATAATTCTTAAACTGTTTCTGACATTGTTGTTTTCTCTTCTCTGTTAGGTTTTTGCTCATGCTCAAAAGGAGAGTGTTGATGCATTTTTCTCACAGGTTGAGACAGTTGTAATTTCATTTTAGTTCCTTCAGTTCAGAGTATGTTACGACTAGAGTATTTTGAGCTAGCAGCACAACTTGCAGAACTAAACATGTATGAACCAAGACAAGGCCTTAATTCTTCGTGTGTACGGCATTCACATGCGCGCCTGCCAGCCACACACACATATTGTATCTTGTTAGTACCGTTAAGTCTTTAGGTGTAGTATTTTTAACACAAATACCTTATTCTGATCACATACTCTGCATTATTGTCATGCATTATCTCCTTTTGTATTTACTTCTCTAATTTGTTTGCAGAACTCTTATATTGGGTATGATGTTCTTCGAAAGCTTGCAATTCCACAGCCGAAACAGTATTTGGAGGTACTTGAGTTGTCATTATGCATCTCTTGTGCCCATTATCTCTTCATTTGCTCATACTGTTTATCTAATTATTTTACATAGGCCCGATATCCAGATGGTATCGCACTGGATGCTGTTTTTGTTCATCATTCTGTAGTTGATATGCTCGATGCTGCTGTGGGTGATGCAATTGAGAGTGGACACTGGTATTGTATCTTTCATATCTCCTCAGTAGTTGATTGCAGGCTTTGCTGCTAGCTGCTACAGGATCCTAACTTGGCAGATACTGGCATATTGCAAAATTAAACCTATCAATTTTCTTTGAATCTCCCCATATGTGCATGATGCTAAACAGTTTTGATTTGAAAGCAAAGGGTTAAACTAATCAAGAGATAACAAGCTCTGCTTCTGGAAACAGAGTAGCAAGTAACTTTATTTCACACTTTGTATTTGACAAAGTTATGTACACTGAAACAGATGTTAATTAACAGACAGTCTCAATAATTTTGAGTAACGCCAATGCCTTTTCGCATTGTTTTTCCTATTTGATTGCAAGGACTCTGTTTTTTCTGCTGGGTCATCTACTTTTGTGGTGTGACGATATACCCCATGTCCTTTCAGGATTGATTCTCTTTCGGTTCTTCCTTCATATATCAGTGGTCTTGATGCAACCAAAATTTTGTCTCTTTGTCCGTCGTTGCAAAGGGCTCTCAAGGTGGGTCTCTTAATGTAGTTCAATTTGTAGATTTTTCATGATGACAAAGCGTTTAATTTTTCTTTTGCAGTCTTCTAAAGCAGTGGTATTTGGAGAATCGTGTGTTTTTAGCAATGCGTTTATAAAGGTGGTACCTCAAAGCCAGCTTCATGACCTCGCGATGAGCCTTTTTCCAACTTTCTACTATGTGTTTATACCCGTGCAGATTCTGAATTCATTCGATATGTCGTTTTTTCTGCAAACAATTTCAGAGTATTTTTGACCGGCTTGAGAAAGAGATGGACTCGTTTGGTATTAAACATAATGTTGGTCAAGGAAAGCCCTTGAATATAAATGTGGGCAGTGAACAGAGGACAGGATCTGGTTCAGACACAAAAGATCTTGGTGAGAATGACATCAGCACTACAGGTGTTTCATCAGACAGAGGGTCAAAGAAGAAAAGGGGGAAAGGTGCAGGGTCTACCAAAGGTGTAACACTTGAAAAGGATGATGACAATGAAGAAAGCATTCCTGTTAAGGGCAAGAAAGGTCATAAGAAAAACAAGGATGCCACTTCAGGCGATGCAAAACATGGTGGTAAAAAATCGTCGGAGAAAATGAAAGAGGAGAATACAAACATCTTTCCTGATGAATTGATCGAGCAAAAGGTTTTGGCTGTTGCTCCTGAGTTAGAAGAACTGGGAGGTGAGAAATTAGACCAAAGATCGACACAATTATTTCTACTGAGTTGAAGTGATCTATTTCTAAATTTTTAAATGAATACCAGGCTCTGATGAATCAAATGGCCCCCTTAAATTGTTGTCTTCTCACTTGAGGCCAATGCTTATCGACTCATGGATGAAGAAGCGGAACACTATGCTGTCAGGAAATGCTGAAAGGAGGCGGCGCTTGCTTGATAATATGCAGAAGCAGCTAGACGAGGTAATTAGCTTATTTGTGTCGCGTTAGTTTCTATTTGTACCAACCCTGATATTTCTAATTTTCCTGGGTAGAAGCCTCGGAGTCATTGATCTTGTTCTATATCTGTATCGCCTCGCATCGTGGTTTATGCCACTCCTGCTTTGTTGTAATTTCAAGATTATTTTTTCTGCGTCTCTGCACCTTTTTTTATGATATGTGGCCATTTGGATATTATATATTCATATATTCTTTGTTGCGTTCAGGCTGTCCTGGATATGCAACTCTACGAAAAAGGTTTGGATGTATTTGAGGATGATCCTGCGACTTCTGTAAGCTGCTATAGGCATCACTCACAAGATTCCTTTCTTCTCAGTTGGGAGCATTTACTTATGGTTGTCATGATTGTCGGTTTCTGGTTGCAGGGTATCTTACACAGGCATCTGCTAAGAAGTATGGGCGTTCCAATAGTTGACAAAGTTTTGATTACATTGGTAACCTTTATTCTGCTGCTCATGCGCACATGTTTTCCAGCAAATTTGTAATGTAGAAACAGTTTCTGCGCTGTATTCTTGTTTGAATTCCACTATTATGCTCTTTCATTACATGCCACTGCTGCCGTGTAATTTATCTTGTGGGTATGCGTACTGCTTTGGCTGTTTTACTTGTCTGCTTCTTGTTGGTGTTTATTGTTTGCTGAACTAGAGAAACATAGCTATTTTTTAGCTTCTAGCTCAGTTTTGCATTGGAAGTTTCTTAAGAGCTAGCACTCTGACCACTGCATATACTCTGAACTGAACTACCAATAGGATAAGGACAACAAAATGAAGAATGGAATGGAGGTTGAAGATACGGAAGAAGAGCTTGCTCAATTGACCACTGCTGACCGTTCCTCTCTGGTATAGTTCTACCATTTCATTTCTCCATGTATGATGCATCATTTTCTGGTATCAATTCTGAACAGAAACTGTATTTCATATGATGCATCATTTTCTGGTATCAATTCTGAACAGGAACTTTATTTCATCTAACTTTATTGACTTGATATATTTTAAATGTTAAAATAAAATTCTTCAGGCAAAAGATCTTCCTGGTGCTTTGTCATTGAAGGCTCAAGCTTTAGTCGATGCATTGGAGGGAAAGGTTAGAATTTTAGTATGAAATAAAGTTTGTCATATTAATTTGATACTTGGAAGTCCTGAATAACACATCTTTTGCATGGTAGCACCTATTATTAGTTAACATATCACCAATCTCCAGTCTGCAGTATGAATAGGGAAAAAGTAATGAAGTTCTTGAGTGAAGCTTGTGCATTACTAAGATATTGTCAAGTGTAGAGCCTCAAGGCCAAATCGGCACTTGGCCCTACCTTTGTCTACAAGTTTATTGAGAAATAATACTGTTACACCTTCTGCATGCTAACTAGATGGTAAATTAGCCCTCTTGACGAAGAACCAAATAATCCTAGGTTTCACCTTCTGCATGCTAATTAGATTATAAATTAGCCCTCCCAATTTGATTTCAAGATCCAACATTGAATATGATCCTGCACCAGACTGTCAGGATACAATATGCCGATATTTTAGAAAATAGCGAATCTGTAGTTGGCTGTAGGGTATTGTGCCTATATTATTTAAAATGCTCCATCAAGATACCGGCACTATTTTGTAATACCAGGTAGGATGAATGTGAAAAAATATTCAAGCACGAAAGAATCGAATTTGCTCTTAATATACGTACCTCATTACAAAAGCTTGTCTAATTCAAAAGATGGCTTTAGACAATGGTTCAGATGTTGTAAGATCATGCTTATATAAAGTATGGCGTACCTAAATTAAACTAATGTATAAATTACTTCATCAAATATACACATTTTTAAGGCTATGATTCTAATTCTTTATTGTCTAATAAAAATTTATACCAGTGTCAAATTGCTATGTCTTGATGTATAAATCAGCTCATTAATGTCAAATATAAACTGGAATTTATGATTGTTTATGCATGTTCTCTGGCAGCGATTTGATTCATTTATGGATGCCTTGAGAGATGTACTAGAGGAAAGGTACTGTTTAATGTTTGCAGTTCCAACTCAACCCACATTTTTCTTAAATATCAAAGTGCTTATTTGTTTTTTGTATTATTGGAGGCAGTGGCTTAGTATTTAAGAAGCTTGATAAAAGATTGGAGAGGACAATGCTGCATTCCTATCGCAAGGTATGTTGTTTGGTTTTCTGTACTGCACAACTGGGTCAAGAGAACTGTCATGAACCCGCTGTTCCTTGTAATCATTCGCAGAACAGGCTTCTAAATTTCAACTGGCTCAGAACCTAAACCAGATCTATTTCATCTGATGCCCTAATTCGTAAGCATGTATATTATTACTCATTAGATATCCACAATTAAGAATTTGAAAAATCAAATTAAAATTTTAGGAACCCAGAGAAAGTCCGAGCTTTCTGTTTGAATTTTGGTAACTCTGTCTTAGTGAAGTTCTTTTTCTTTGTCCCCTGTTTGTTTGATATTTTCTTTATCTGGCCACATATTAGTTTGGTGAGATTTTACTTATATGTTCGATGTTATAATACTACGATCTTTGTATCTTCTTGAATATATACTGTGTTTAGTTCAGAATAGTGCAACTTGTGCAAGCACAACAGACTGATAGATACGATTTTGGGTTCAGACAGCTGGATTGGTTGGGTTCATTGCATGAGTGAAAAAGATGATGTTCTATATATTATGCTGCCATGTACTGAATAAAGAATATGTCATTTGTCTGACATTAGAATTCTTTTTATGTTTGAATTTCAATTGCCTTATTTGACGCCTGAAGTTGTATATGCAATGCAGGACTTGACAGCGCAAGTATCGTCAGAGAATGATCCAGTTTCCTTTCTCCCAAAAGTTGTTGCCTTACTTTTTCTGCAGGTTTGTTTGATTTTATCTTTTCTCATTTTCTTTCTCGACTTTGTTCTCTACTCAGTATTGATCTGCGATTCATCCTGTTTTAATTTTTATAGGCATTCAATAAGGCTCTTCAGGCACCGGGAAGGGCAGTTGGTGCTGTTATTACCCTGCTGAAGGTAATAAACGACAGTATCTGACTTTCATCTGTTTGAAGATATGCTTCATGTATTTGTGGCAGAAATGATATTTTCAACAACAATAATTTACGATGGTAGTCTCATGATGTATTTTCTTGGCATTTCGGTCTACAACTCTACATATCATCCTAAATAATTTTGTTTCATAATTTATAACAACAAACTTCATTATTAACTTTATGTTACTTCCCCTAGAAAAGCAGCTAGTAAGATTTTCTTGTCTATACTTCGGCTTACCTTTGTTTGCTTGTGAAGTAACAACTAATAAGGCCAAAAACACTACTATGTACTGGTTGCTTCCTGACTTTGCTTGAGAGCACATATATGCAGAGCAGAGTAGGTTCTCACTGTAGATGAGGTGGTACTACCAACGTTCCAGAATATAATCTTTTAAACTGTTTTATGTGATGCTGTTATGTATCGTATTAAGATTATATTTCAATGGAAGTGAAATATATTCTTTGGTTGTACAACTCTGTCATTTCGCAGGATAAGCTGCCAGCTTCAACCTACAAGGTACTGGCTGATTACCACAGCACTACAGTGAAACTTCTAGCACTACAAGCTGCTACTACTGATGTAAGTAAACCTAAAACTGCATTATATCTACTTGATTTATTCTTTGCATTAAAGCAAAAGATGCTATTTTTGCTACAGTTTTTTTTCCCCTGTCGTCAAACTTGTAGTGCATAATGTAATAAATTTATATCTCCCTTTTTGGGATTTCTTTTCTGTGGCTGCATATATTTGCTGCCTTTACTATTGAGATTATTAGGTGCTCAAGCACCAGTGTGTGTGTGTGTGTACATACGCAAATGGGCACCCTAGGCCCTAGCCAGTTAGCACACTTGCAAATATGCAAATGCATGAATAATTTACCGGAACCAGGTGCGAGGTCGCCCTGGTCAGGGCCGCTTGCGTCGTGGGTTCGACCCCCGGCGTGAGCAAGGGTGGTTATCAGCCATTTCGGGAAAAGAAGAAGAAGAAGAATTTCCGATGTTCTAGCACATGAATGAGTTTATGAATAAGAATAAATAGTTTACGGCTGCTGTGTTGTGCACTCGCAATCATGCATTTGTTTTTGTGTCTTTGCCCTGCAGGAAGAAGATTGTGCATCCTCTCGGATGCTTGAGAAGAAGGAAGATCTGGAAGAAAGGTTGATGCCAGAATTGAAATCCCTGGTCCTCGGCACAACCAAAGAATGATAGGCAAGATTGCACGCGTGCTAGGCCACTCTTTAGTACATACACAGGGTCATCCTCTGCATTAGAGCCGCTTTTGAATTGTGCTCTTGCAAATTTGGCCCTCTCGAAGCAAAAGAATTCATGTTTATAAAATAGTGTTCGTTCCAGGTTTTTCACAACAGAATTATCCAAAATACAATATAGCATTGTCCATGCTAAATTTAGAAGTCACCAATTTTATTACTGAATCCAAAATATAATATGAAACCAAGTGCCAAAAACCCAAAATGTTTTGCAATTTTAATCAATTTATCTGATCTGGCTCCCTGTTCGTAAGTAAAAGAAAAAAAATTGCAAACCTGCCAGCTAGAAATTAACACTCATTCAACGATAAAACCTGGACAAATTGCAACTTATCTGCTTGCTACACAGTTTGACAATGTAGTGACATTGCATGCAAACGCAGAAAATCTGATCCAAGCAACAAGTGAGCAACCTATGTTGGCGTTTCTTTGACCAGTCCAAAGCGTTATCTCTGCTTCTCCGCATATTTCTATCTGATACTGCAAGTAAACAATTTAAGTAAACATGGTAGAAACGCATACGGTTATATACGCACGCACTCGCTCATACCATCCCTATGGGCACCTCCGATAACCTGGGCCGACAGATCTTGACAGATTGAGAAATCACCCAAATCTCTCGTTATGGACACATTTATAGCCTACGATCAAACTAATAAATAAGCGTAGATACGGGCACCTGTGTGGAGTCCTGGATAGATAGTTCCCGCCATAAGTGATGTCACCAATTGTGCAACTCGATTCATCATATGTAATTTCATGGTGTCACGAAAAACATTTTTGTGCTTTGGAATTATCAAACCCGCAGAGCGAGCATAGCTCAACTGGTTTGGTTCTTTATAGTGGAACCAACTCACCCGGGTTCAAGCCTCAGACTCGGCACGACTTAGCCCGGGTGTTGCATCTTTACGGCTATTTATTCTTTCAGTGGAAGGTTACGTCTCCGTTGACAGTGAGGCGTTCGTGGTGACTTCATGAATCTAAAAAAATCATCAAACTCTTCAAAATTAGTACTAATCTTATGTCATTGTCCCGTAGATGTCCATCCCAATCGACATTAGATCTGGGCCCAATTGAAACTGAACATGGAATATCAAGTTGGAACGAGTCAGAAAATGTTCGTCACCATATCCACAATTATTGAACCCGGAATTAAAAGCGGCAGGTCCCGCTCGCTTAACAATGATAGAAATCCTCTGCTCCCAAGTGGGATTGTTATAAGAAGTCATTTTTCTGACTGCACAATCTAACGTTTAGAATATTTTCTGATATAAGTCCTCTGCTCCAGAGTGATTATACATTTCTTGACGTTTAGAACATTGACAAGGTCTTCAAAACATAATTTTAACTACCTCGCAAAAAACATAATTTTAACTAATACCTTTTGATATAAAATATTTATAAAATATAGTTAAAGTGTATTTTATGAAACCATACCCAATCGAATCTACCCATATCATTGTCACATTCCTAAACTTAACATATAAAGAAACAGTTACAATTAAAGTCTAAATTTTTTGACTTTGGACAACCTCAAAACGTCAAAAAATATGAAACCGGAGGGAGTAATTAGCACATTAATCACACATTCTTTTGACAACATTAACTAGGACGACTAATCGAAGGCTTATTCCCTCCGATCCCAAGCAAGCAGACCAGCGTGCACTGATTGGTGGGCGTTAATTGGACAGGAAGGTCTTAACCCAATTCTTGAGAAATCCCAAAGGTTCCATAACTAGTCAGGTGCAATACGTTTACAGCCAAGTGATGTTTGTGCGACGGTCAAGTTTTCATATGTTAACGGTCTTCTTTTACACCTCGTGTAGAGGTTTCTATCAAAGAACCAGTCGCATAAAACTTATGTTTCCTCCTACCTTTTCGCGTTAATGGTAATCTACACGTTGATCTGGCCTAGATTTGTTTAGTTTTTCATCTCATTCCACTTACTTTTATGTAGTCTTCAACGCCTGCATCATCGCCGTCAGAGGCAGAGACTCCCTATGTTAAGACCAGAGTGCCCGACTTTTCAAGACACGCTTGCTGACTTCAACAGCAATATGCAAAGCTATATATGGATCACAACCTACACTGTGCATCTCTCATTCCTCTTCCAACAGACAATGCAAAGGAGAATGCACTTTGGCTCGTCAGGAGAGAGGCAAGCCAAAAATAGACTACCTCTCTCCTGCTATGCATTCGCTGCTCGCTCCCCGCGCCGCGACGGCCCGTCGTCCATCGCTCCCCGGCGCCTGGCCCGTCCATCGCTCCCCGGTGCCGCCACCCCTCCCCGTGGCGCGACGACCGCCCAAATCAACGAACCGTGAAATCGACCAAATCGACGAGCAGCGGCAGCGGCGGCGTGCTGGACGACCTGCGGCGCGGGACGAGCTGCGGCGGCGCGCGAGGCGAGGGCGAGCTGCGGCGTCGTCGGACGGGGACGCGCAGCAGGGAGGCGGCGTCGGCCAGCCATCAGGCGAGTTCACATCCCGCAGCTCCGCCTCCGCGCTCCGTGCCGCCAGCCAACACCTCGTCCTCCTCGCTCTCCCCATCCTCACCGTCCGCCTCCTCGCCCACGCTCCGCTCCAGCCGAGCCGCAGGCGACGCCCGTCCCCAGCCCCCGCGGCACTGAACAAAGGAGTAAACAAGAAATCAGTTTCCCCTGTTCGTTCCAAGCACTTCACGAACCATCCGCCTCAAAAAAGATCGATCACCGGCGGCCACGTTTGGACGGAGAGCTGTAAGTGACTAGCAAAATGGATTCGTGCGGGAGTATATAAGAGATTGATGTGACCAATTTGATTGATTCCATGGTGAATGTTGTCAATTTCATAGATTTGTAGCTTGGGGTGAAAAGAGGAAAAGTGGCAGTCGAGGAAGAACGCTTGGGCGACCTCCGCCCTTGCGCGCCCTTGCCCGGCGAGCCGCGGGCTGCCCGGCGCCCCCTTGCCCGGCGAGCTCCTTGCCCGGCGTGGCGACACCATCTCTGTGCGGCGCCTCGGGTCGTCCGTCCGCGTGGCCACCGACAGCGGCGGGGACGGAGCGCGGTGAAGGAGCACGGCGGGGACGGGAGCGCGGCGGAGGAGCACGGCGGAGGCCAAGGAGCGGCGCGGCAGGCTCGCGTGGCGGCCGGGGCGCTGCGCGGCAGGGTCGCGTGGCGGCGGGCTCTCGCGGTGGTGGCTCGCGCGGAGGCGGTGCGGCGGCCCGGGAGCGCGGAGACGGCACCGTCCACGAACCTGCTTCTTCAAGGTCTATCTCGAGCTCCGCGGCGCGCATGGCGCGCAGCCGCAGGCCTGCCGAGGCGCGCATGCGCACGGCGGCGACGCGGCGAGCGTGAGCGCGGCAGCGGCGAGACGGGCGTGCGCACGGCGGCCTCAACGAGTCCCTGGTGCGTGCTCGATCTTTGGCTCTCCGGTTTGCCTCGTGGCTTGTTGGAGTCATCCGAAAAATAGCCTCTTCTCTTTACTGTACATGAGAGGCAACGGACCATTTAGCTATCCAATTTGCCTTTTGTTTGTTGGAGTCAGTCTGGCTCAGCAGGTAGCTATTTTTTTTATTTTTTTTTTGCGGTGAAGGCTCAGCAGGTAGCTAAACGAAGAATTTCTCCAAATGAGCATAAAACTACTTGTGTATTTTTGTCCCATAAAACTGTGACTAAAGTAATCATGCAAAAGCATCCTAATCATCACACAGAATTTACTCTTCTTCAGAACAATTATCCTGCTACCTCGGTTCACAGCCTCCAATCATCACAAATCACCATCATGACTCTGAAATCGCATGAGCCATGAACCAGTCGGTAAAAAAGATGTTTTCTTCTCTTAGTGAATAGCATCCAGAACAAGACATCAGTTGCAAGCATAATTTTGAAAAGTATAAACAGAACAGCAGAGTTCTCCACCCGAGAGAAAGGTCAGAGACTTTATAGCAGATTTTTTAGGAAACATTCAGTCTGCTCTTTTTCAGGCGAGAAAGATCATAGAAAACCATGCTAGGTCACGCGTGGTTTCTCTCGAACTAGTGGACCTCTTTTCGTGATTACTACATACACCTTCCAGCAGGCAGCAGCATCATTTTCACTTCACTGTCGTCGCAGACTATCAGTCTAACACCAGCGAGCCAACGGTCCAACACAACGACCGTCGACCGTGACAATCTTGCTGTGGCTCCCTGTTCCAGAACCTATTTTGGCTGTTTCTTACCGTGCCATGCATGACAAGTTATTGTACAGTATTTCAAGCCGCCCTTTTAACCAACCTGCTTCTAAATCACGAATGATCTGCCGCACATTCCAGAATATATTTTCTGAAACTCTTGCTGTAGTGCTGTCTATGTATTTTTCCCAGGGCAAAAGATCCTGCAGAGAGGCATGCCGAAGATGGGCACTACTAATTGTTTAGTCGCCAACTAATCGCTCCCCTTTACGTCCCTTGAATCACACCCCTCATCATCACTGATCCTCCCATCATCACCTTTAAGCCCCCCATGGAAAACAAAGTTTTCTAAGCACCATTCTAAGACCCATAGTGCAGTACAGCACCGTCACTGTACCATCATCAGGGAGCTTGCCGTAGAACAAGGGCTATGTTGCATGTATGTTTCATGACTGCCCGCGTGGCGTCTTCCACAGACAGCGACGAGCCGACGACCCAGTTTTGCCGGGCGTGCTCAGCTAGCGCTAGTAGTAGTGCTCGGAGCTTGGCTTGCTTCCAAGTCAAGTCGTTGCCACCTAGCTCCTCGCCCGGCCCCTCACTCTAAATCCTTGCCATTTCGGCTGCTTTGGGTGCACACCCCATCATGAGGAGCATCATGGAATTCGGTTGTGGTGCCGGTGGTTGTTCTGCGCCCGCGAGCTTTTGCTAAGTGTCTGGGCGACCTAAAACCGCACCTCGGGCCGCGAGCTCGGCCGCGGTCTGTGCATGGAGGCAGCGCTTGGATGCGGTGGGAGGATGAGGGGAGTGGCGGTGCTTGGCTTCGTCGCCGTCGTGCTCTCGGCGTGTGTCCGAGCATGCCATGGCATGACGGACAGCCAGGACAGTGAGTATACTGTTCATGACTCACTCGCGTTCACTTGCTGTTTCAGATGTTGTTTAATTCTCATGCACACTGGTGTGATATTTCTCTAGTTTCTGGCGGAGATATTGTCTCCATGATTTCATTCGTGAACTTTGAGCTTTTCTGGGCTATGCCTTATTGCTTTGTCGACAATCAGGGAACAGTAATATAATTTCTCTAATTTTAAGCGACTCTTCATAAAGAAATGAACCATGGCTTGCTTGCAGCTTCTGTACTTCGCGCGCTGCTGGATCAGTGGCAGAACGCACCGCCGACCTGGGGACAGTCCGACGATCCCTGCGGTGATTCGCCGTGGGAAGGAGTGACATGCGACGGCAGCAAAGTGATCTCCATGTACGTCTTTCTCCAGAAATGAACAAAATTCCATTGTACATCGCACTCTTCTGATCGAGCAGCATACTTTCCATTGTGCAACTCTTTCAGAAAACTGTCCACCATGGGCATCAAAGGAGTTCTAGCTGCTGATATAGGGCAACTGAGTGACCTGCAATCCCTGTATGTAGAATTACTCTGCCAAGCAAGACTTTCTTGTTCAGCTTCTGTTCTTGCAACTTGCAACAGTTAACCCTGACTGAATTTTGGGCGTGCAGGGACTTGTCCTTCAACAAAGATCTTGGCGGCGTGCTCACTCCAACCATAGGAAACTTGAAGCAGCTTACCACCTTGTAAGTTTTTAAATTGTACTGTGTTTTCTTTCTTCCAGGTTTTCAGCCTTCTCCGTTCTGAGATGTTGATATGAACTGCTTGTTTTACAGGATTCTAGCCGGCTGCAACTTTCATGGTACAATCCCGGATGAGCTAGGGAGTCTGCCAAAGTTGTCCTACATGTAAGGGTTTACCCATTGATTTAGGAGTCATTCAGATGCTGCTGTGGTTTTGTTAGTCTTTTAGGCAAAATATGACATCAACTCTGTTTCAGGGCATTGAACTCTAATCAGTTCTCTGGAAAAATACCAGCTTCGCTGGGAAATCTCTCCAGCCTCTACTGGTTTGATATCGCGGACAATCAATTGAGTGGTCCCTTGCCGATTTCGACAAGTGGTGGAATGGGTCTAGACAAGCTTATCAAAACCAAACACTTGTGGGTCCCATATTTTGATTTAGTGATTCCCTCTATCAGCCAGCCAAAATGGAATGTATCACTAACCAAGCGTCCTGGTTTGTTCTTCTAAATGTTTCCCTGCAGTCACTTTAACAAGAACCAATTGTCCGGTGCAATCCCTGACGCTCTCTTCAGCCCTGAGATGACACTAATCCATCTGTGAGTCCATGAACTCTTGGTTCTAGAATTTTATAAATGTGACAAAATGTACTGAAAACGTGAGATACTTGATGCAGGCTTTTCGATGGAAATAAATTCACTGGGAGTATCCCTGAATCTCTTGGGCTTGTTAGTACACTTGAAGTAGTGTAAGTAACCTTTGTCGGAAGGAAGAAAAATTCAGATTAGACTGAGTATTTTTGTTTTGCTTCAAATATTTGGCAAGCACGAATCATACTGAATCATTTCTTTTCGTTGTGTGTTTGTTTGAACAGCCGACTAGACAGAAACTCCCTCTCTGGCCCAGTTCCTTCAAATCTGAACAACCTCACCAAAGTAAATGAACTGTAAGTTGTTCAAGAACTGCAGAATATAACATTTGCCAGCAGCAGTGTCTTTTTGAAAAGATGCAGTCACACTAAGCACATCATTGATACGTTTCAGCAACTTAGCCAACAACCAGCTCACTGGAACATTGCCAGATCTATCTGGGATGTCTCTTCTCAACTATGTGTAAGCACCAGTACTTTCAAAGATTCCTTCGGTAGATCAAACACATCACTGAACAATCTTGATCGGATATGTTGTTCCGGTTCTCGCAGTGATCTGAGCAACAACACGTTTGATCCTTCCCCGAGCCCAGCGTGGTTTTGGAGGTTGCCGCAGCTCTCAGCTCTGTGAGTCTCCCTCCATTCTGAAACCTTAAAGATTCATTCACATCGTTGGCAATGGAAGCCGAAACATGACGAGGTTCTCTGACGTTCATCTATTTAGGATTATACAGTCTGGGAGGCTCTACGGCCCTGTGCCGACAAAGCTGTTCGGAAGTCCACAGTTGCAGCAAGTGTAAGCCACTCGCCAACCTTCAGACGCAACAGAATTCCGAGATGAAACCTGTCGCTAACTTAAAAAAATGCTCTGCTTGGAACTTGATTTATCTCGCAGGATACTGGACGACAACGCGTTCAACGGCACCCTGGACTTGGGCCGGAGCATCAGCAGCGAGCTGAGCATCGTGAGCTTCAAGGACAACGGGTTCTCCTCCGTCACGGTGACCTCCATCTACAACGGCACCCTCGCGTGAGTGACCGACCCCTAATCACACCGCATGCCAGAGCCCAGAGTTCAATTAACACACAACCGAATTAATTACTGACACCTCGTCGATCTTGGCGTTCATCCGCCGCTGATCAGGCTGGCCGGCAACCCGGTGTGCGACCGTCTGCCCAACACGCCCTACTGCAACGTGACGCAGCGGGCGCTGGCGGCGCCGTACGCGACGAGCCTGGTGAAGTGCTTCTCGGGGACGTGCCCGGCGGGGCAGAGCCTGAGCCCGCAGAGCTGCGCGTGCGCGTACCCGTACCAGGGCGTCCTGTACTTCCGCGCGCCCTTCTTCCGGGACGTGACCAACGGCACCGCGTTCCAGGCGCTGGAGAGCATGCTGTGGACCAAGCTGGGCCTCACCCCGGGCTCCGTCTACCTGCAGAACCCCTTCTTCGACAGCGACTCGTACATGCTGGTGCAGGTCAAGCTCTTCCCCGCCGGCAGCGACGCCTACTTCAACCGCTCCGAGGTCATGCGCATCGGGTTCGACCTCAGCAACCAGACGTTCAAGCCGCCCAAGGAGTTCGGGCCCTACTACTTCATCGCGTCGCCGTACCCGTTCCCAGGTTCGTTGATCTTGAGAGCGTGCTGCTGTTTGAAACAATGTTGACCGGCTTCCATACATGTGTGATGATGATATGCTGAGACCGACGAATGCCGCATGGTTGCAGAGAACGGGTCGTCGTCGAAGAGCAAGGGCGTGATCATCGGCATAGCAGTCGGCTGCGGCGTCCTGGTCGTCGCGCTCGCCGGAGCCGCCGTCTACGCGTTCGTGCAGAGGCGGCGCGCGCAGAAGGCCAAGGAGGAGCTCGGGGGCCCTTTCGGTACTTACAACTTGCTGATAGTCCTCCACAAGCAGGCAGCAGCTAGAGAATCAAGTTGAGTTGTTGCCATCGATCCTCACTGCCTGACAATTAATGTATGCACGCAGCGTCGTGGGCCCGGAGCGAAGAGCGGGGCGGCGCGCCGCGGCTGAAAGGGGCGAGGTGGTTCTCCTACGAGGAGCTCAAGCGGAGCACCAACAACTTCGCCGAAGCAAACGAGCTGGGCTACGGCGGCTACGGCAAGGTGTACCGGGGCATGCTGCCGACGGGGCAGTTCATCGCCATCAAGCGGGCGCAGCAGGGGTCCATGCAGGGCGGGCAGGAGTTCAAGACGGAGATCGAGCTGCTCTCGCGCGTGCACCACAAGAACCTCGTCGGCCTCGTCGGCTTCTGCTTCGAGCAGGGGGAGCAGATCCTCGTCTACGAGTTCATGTCCGGCGGCACGCTGCGCGACAGCCTCTCAGGTAAGAGCGGCCTGCATCTGGACTGGAAGAAGCGGCTCCGGGTGGCGCTCGGCGCGGCGCGCGGGCTCGCCTACCTCCACGAGCTCGCCGACCCGCCCATCATCCACCGGGACGTCAAGTCCAGCAACATCCTCATGGACGAGCATCTCACGGCCAAGGTCGCCGACTTCGGCCTCTCCAAGTTGGTCTCCGACAGCGAGAGGGGACACGTCAGTACCCAAGTCAAAGGAACTCTGGTAACAATTACCTTTCACATTCATACACACGCTGCCACTTACTTCATCGATCTGCCGCTGCCCGCGACGCTTCCAGTTCCAGTGATCTTCCCTTCTTTTCCCTTGCAGGGTTACCTGGATCCTGAATACTACATGTCCCAGCAACTGACCGAGAAGAGCGACGTCTACAGCTTCGGAGTCGTCATGCTTGAACTGATCATCGCGAAGCAGCCTATCGAGAAGGGCAAGTACATCGTTCGCGAGGTGAAGACGGCATTCGACGCCTCCGACGCCGAGTTCTGCGGGATCAAGGGCATGATAGACGCCAGGATCATGAACACCAACCATCTCGCGGCGTTCGGCAAGTTCGTCCAGCTGGCCCTTAAGTGCGTCGACGAGGTAGCTGCAGCCCGGCCGTCGATGAGCGAAGTCGTCAAGGAGATCGAGATGATGCTGCAGAGCGAGGGGCTCAGCAGCGCCTCAACGTCGGCCTCCACATCAGCGACTGAGTTCGATGTCACCAAGGGAGCTCCCCGCCATCCTTACAATGATCCTCTCCCAAAGAAGGACAAGGATGTGAGCACCGACTCGTTTGACTACAGCGGTGGATATTCCTTCCAATCCAAAGTCGAACCAAAGTAGCTGATTTCTGGATTGAGATTCCCTATTCCTCAGCCTTTTTCTTCCTCCCCAGCAAGCGGCTTGACGAATCTGTAGAGATATGCATTTTTATTGTACGTGTTCAAGACATTTTACACTAGCGATATTGTATGGTTACATTCTGATGTACGGTTAGAAAAAAGAAACATCATGAACACCTATTTGCCTCTCATGCTACTTACTGGAGGCCAACAAAGAATTCATTGACTAAAAGATGACACCATAAATTTGGTTCCTGGGCAAAGGCTCGGCTCATGTAGCCTCGCTCGGCAATTTCACCCACCTGAACAAGGATCCCTTTGCCTTTACAAGAGTACCGATTTGGCCCCCTTTTTTTCTTTTTTTTTTTTTTTTTTTTTTTTGCGGGCAAAGTTCGGCTAACTCATAGCTCTCGACACTCCCAATCCACTACTGCTCCCGAGCTCACCTCAAAAGCTCGTCAGCTCTATTTGACCTCCCAGCCCAAATCGAGTAGTCTGGGAGAAGGCGGCAGTAAACGGAGGGTACAAGAACCAAACAAACAAAAAGAAATAGCCTATGAGAGGCAAGTAAGACGAGGTTGACTAAGGTTCCAAACAAAAATAAATAACTCTTGAAAAGATAGCAGTAAGTTGTCAAAGCTAGAACCCAGTCCAAACTGCCCAAATTTCTGGCTTCTAGTTATCACAGAAGACTAGAAGAGTATATGACTTTTTTACTAAAACTTTCAATCATAGAGATCCATATTCGCTCAATATGCAAAAACTCATCCATTTCATTCATGAGAAAAAATGAATCAATGTTACAAGGGAACACACACAAGGTTACAATGGTATAGTGACTTTGTCCATAAAATTAGCTGTCAAAATTTCAGTCATAGATCTTTTTTCACGCCTATTGATCTAGAATGGGTGTCCAACATCCACTGCTTATAATTGGTGTACAGAGTCAAAATGACAAATTGTGAAAAGCATATGAACATTATCAGTGCATCAAAGAGGAAGGGATACCTCTCGGGAGGCTCTATTTGCAGGTAGCTAATGTGAAGTATGAATGAAGACAAAAGTGGCAAACTAAGAACTAGCTTTATTCCGCATGGAATATTCAATCTCTTTTTGTGGCTTCCACCAGGTGAGTAGTATATAAGAAAGAATAGGCCGGCAACAGCTATATATTGTAGAAGAAGCTGATCACGGCAGATAAGCGGGTACATTGAGAAAAGGGCAAAGTACACAAACCATCCATACAGTTGAGGTTCTTTTAGTGCCAAAAGGCTTGCAGGTAAAAGAGGAAGCAAGATTGATTTTTCATGCACTGCAAATAGAAAACAAAGGAAAATATGAAATTAATGAAACAGTATAAACCTATAACAGAAGGGAAAACCTATCAACTTAGCAGTATTACATACCTTGGTACGAGAAGAGGTAGAATGCGAATGAGCTATTCATCAGAGAATAAAGGAAGCCAAGATTACTTGGCGACTTGACTTGCTGAACAAATGAAGGCAAGAAAGCCAGGATGGTAGCAGAAAGACTCATAAGTTTGAGGGGTTTAATCACAAACAATTTCTTCCACTTGATAATAACCGAAGTGCTGCACCAGAAATTTGCAACGTAATCCTCATATATACCTCTCTCAAATGGAGCTAATCGAGAGATAACCTGGTAACAAGACTTCACAAGTTCAGTACTGACAAGCATTGTACTAAGTCTATACATAACCAAGTTTACTGCTGAGATAAGCACCAGCTCAATGAAAACAAATTTCTCTAGGTTGTACAATATGTAATTCAGAATGATGCATGGCTTCCTTGAACATAAAACAGATAGGAGGGCAATCCACCATTACCTGTAAGGCAGCCTCAGAAGAACGCAAAAATGGCCACCAGACGATAGCAAAAGTTCCCAAGACAATGAAAGCAAGTTTCATGACTTCAACAATCGGATATTTTCGTTTGAGGCATTTCCCCAGAAGATGGCTGAAAAAAGCTGGTGCAAAGTACAGGCTCATCTGCGACACATAGTATAGTTGTAAGGAATTTAGCAAAAATTTAATATAATAGAACTTAAATCTATATCCAACAAGCTCTTTGTACCCATGGAGATAAAATGCCCTATATTTAGCTGTCTGGATTCTGGAAGGGTAATAAAATTGTAGCAAACTATAGTCAAATGTATTGTGTCGACCATCATGGATCTAGTTCTTTTGATCCCATAAACAATTGACAGATTGTAAGGATGCTCACTTCCCACTTGCAATCAGTATCAAGGCTGCCAACGTGAGCTAACTGATAAATCACTCAGCCTCTGTTTAAAATGCGAAAGGTAAGCTTTTGATTTAGGTGTTTTCCCCTATTTTTCCAATTATTATGTGCGTACCATGCAATGCTTTCCACATTTCTCTATCTTTTAATGTGTATTTGCCAAAAGTATAAATGCTAGGGCCGCCTAGGTGACGTTAGATGACTACGAACCACCCGCCGAGCACCTCCAGCTAAAAACATTTGCATCAAAAATCTAGGAATTCTATTTCACTAACACCTCATGCATACCTCATGATAGCCTAAGCATGCGTAACCATTTATTTCAGGAGAGAGATAAATATGTATCCATATTTTAGCATTGCATCTCCAAGGTCCCCATTGTCACTGGGACCCAATTATCCTAAGGCAAAAAATAAAGTTAACAATTTTGTTGGCCAGCTGATGCAATTTCCAGTTGGATCATGATCCCTGCAGTTGTGCTTATATTTACAACATCTTGCGGAAAGGCTTGGTTTTGCAAAAATAAAATCATTCCATAGGAAGTTTGGCCTTGCACGTACGGTGAGAAAGCTTATGAACTGGCCATGGTATATAATTTTCCGTATATAAGAGGCAAACCTGCTTGTGATTAATTGCAAGACTGAATAGAGCAGCAGCAACGAGCTCATTCCTTGACAAAATACCAGCAATTGCTCCAAGTGTCAGTCCAAGGCTGATGCAGTTGTACTGAAAAAAGAAAACTATCAGGCAACCAAAAAAACTAACTCAATGTAGTCACACATTATTGTCCCACCCCAATCATTAGTTAGTTCAATACCAACCTGAAAATGGCCATGATCGATCAATACTAAACATGGGTTGATCAGGACCATGGCAAGCAGCCACATCCACCCCTCCCGTTTCTCCTCCTCACTAACACCAATCCCACCTTTCATGTACGCCCAAACGAACCACAATGCAGCGGGGAAGAGCACCAGCAGATCCGACGACATCACCGTCCATCGCATCAGCAACTTCCTGAAGGAACCAAACCAAACCAAAGCTTAACCACACATCTATCCAAGCGATTCAGGCCCAGGGAGCTGTAAAATCATGCCAAGCCGCAAGAGCGTACGATTCATGGGACTCGAAGCCGCGGGAGGAGCGAAGGGCGACGGCGTCGGGGAGGGACGAGTTGATTATGCGGCCGTGGAGAAGGCTCTGGTAGGCGGAGAGCGGCGGGTAGTCGAGGCCCCAGTAGGCGAGGTCGTTGTCAGAGGTGTTGCGGTACCAGTCGGAGGACGGGAGGTGGAGGGTGAGCTCCATCCAGTGACGCTGCGCCTCGTAGTCGCCGAACTTGGGCGCCGCGCCCTGGCCGGAGTAGGGGCCGACGGAGACGAGTACGCGGACAAGGAGAGCGGCGAGGGAGACGAGGAGCGCGGTGGGGACAGGCGGCGCCGGGGATTGCCATGGGAGCCGCGCAGCGGCGGGGGACGGATCTGGGTCGATAGCGCGTGGTTTCTTCGGCTTCGCCATTGGCGCGGCCTGTGGATCTCGGAATTGGCTGGCTCGGTTGGGTCGGGGCGATTTGGGTTTTCTGTGCTCCAGCCAGAGCCGTCAAATGGAACCGTGCTGCGAAAGCAAAACCCTTCTAATGTTTTGACAATATCTGCTTTGAGCATATATTTTTTTATATAAAAAAACCCTTCTAATATTTTTTTATATTAAAAAAAATCTGCTTTGAGTCATATACTTATTTTTTTTGCGATTAATATACTTATGTTTTTAGCAATCTTAAGATTGCAGGAGTATGTGATTTTTTATACCCCATTCGAAAAAAATGTGATATTTTATGCCCGCTACTATTGGAAACTTTTTCAAACTTGTAGTCACTCAAAACTCGAACTTCAAACAAGTTTTTAAAAGTTTTTTTAATATTTACTCTATTGAATAAAGTGCATCCTACGACTATTTCAGGAATTCTTATTTGTATCATAAACTCTTAATAGATTTTGGGTCTCTAAACTATTGCGAGGTTCTCATCTAAATCCATAAACTCTAAAAAGAAAATTTAGGTCCATAAACTATTTCAGAGTTCTCATCTGAATCCTCGAAACCAAAACTTTTTGTTACTGCTCTAAGTCGCCACCGCCACCTCCGGCCACCAACGCCGCCAAGATGCTTATTTACTTGTTGTCCTCAAATCGAGCACCAGACAATTGTCCAATTGTCGTCAACTACTACATACCCGCCATTGTACATCACCCTAGGCTACATTCTTTACCTAACCGCGTCGTCGAATGCCTGAAAAAGAATATTGATGTTGTGCTCATCAAGTTTTGTGTCTTCGATATTCTTGACTGAACCAATTGGAGCGGCCGATATTAGCTGAAACTTGTCATCATTAGTCAGGTGCAAGCCTCATTTTGAATAGCTATTTAGCCGCTATACAAGATTAGAAATTAAATCTTTATTTTGATAGTTTATGGACATAGATGAAAACTCTGAAAATTTCATAGACCCAAATGAAAATTTTCATAATAGTTTAAGAACCGGATGCACTTACCCCATTCTTTTCATTAACCGTTGAATAATCATTGTTACCATTATACTTATTGACCTTATATTCTATAGTTACGACATTACCTTGGATTATATAGTGTTGTAAGAATTTGCATCGTGGGTGTAAACACGTGTCCACAATGTGAGGCACGATAACAATATGGCTGCCAAATATAACATGTTAGACCAACCATCGGCAATTTTAATAAAATACACCTAAACTCTTCCATGTCTAATACAATATCATCTAAGTTATGTATACAACTAAACTCTTTCATGTCTATTAAATGATCATCTAAGTTCACGTGTATATTTCATCCTTGTATCCAGTGGCGCATCAGAGCACCCAGACATACATTAGGGGGGGGGGGGGGGGGGGGGCAGTGGCATTCAATGTGGATTGTGGAGTGTGAAGCAAAAAAGTGTAGCAATTTTGTACATGTTTAAGATCTGGATTACTAAAATGATTTGAATTGTGCACCAGAGTGTTGACAAATATTATTCAGCTTGGAGGGGTGGGGGGGGGGGGGGGGGGGGGGCATGATCTCCGTTGGCCTTCACATGCCTTCGCTAGTGCTTGTATCTATTGGAAGCATGATACCGCCACATCATGTCCAGGCGTGTTTGATCGCCAGTCGTAACTCGTCAAGCCACATCCGCCTTCGCTAAAATGTAACGTTGATTTCTACTTCCTCACTCATTCGCACTTCGTTTCTATGGCCGCCATCGCTCTCGGCTGAAGATCAAGCACTGCCAGTTTTCATGTGGCCACCACACTCGCTGGATAGCAAGTGATGGTGGCAATCTAAACACGCCTGTAATGCTGCATGTATAGTAACACAAAAGATGCGATGAAAGAAAAAAAAGTAAAAGATGGTGTGACGCCACAACTGTTTCTAGTGCGACATGTATAAGCCGTCACGGCAATCAAAACAAAGGCTTGCAATGTTGTTATTGCTTTGGCGTAGTGTGTACGGTGGTGTACAAAAAACATCTCATAACTTTTCCGTGATTAAACCACTTAGTTATAGCTCCTTAAATTTTCATCATTTAACTTAGTTGTTGGATTATTGGCATAAACATTCACGTGGCGAATGCAACAAATAAAGCGAAATGTATACATAATGCAAGAAAATAGAATCACCACATAATCTACTTGTGAAACACATACACCTTAAAATCCTAAAAAGGCTTTTGACTCCATAAATTTCAATCATAGTATCAAAATAGCATAAATTATTCTCCTATCCGTCTATGTTGTGGGTTATGGTATCTTTGTAGTTAAGTGGTTTTGGTAAATATAAAATAGAATATATATGTGTTATACGTATGTTGTTATATATTTACAATATGCAAGTCCAACCAGAATCGGAAGGTACTCCAGATTATTTCACTTGCTCGATGAAATATAATTTTTTGTTAAAAATATTTGTTGTAATTGTCTTCAGTCCCCGCGTAATGGCCGAAGGCATATGCATCTTTCTTTTTTTCACGTGCCATCCTTTTTAACCCGCTGTATGTACTGTTCGCCCCACGACGAAACTGGAGGGGGCCCTTCTACGAAAAACCTCCGCCCCACCATTGTGCTGGGCCTGCCGCTGGGTGCGCCTCCCCGTGCAACTGGTTTCTGGTGGTGGTGGGCGTCGTCGTCCTCTTTGCGCACCAGGTTCTCTCACACACCTCCACCTCCCTCTCTCTCTCCCCTCTCCCCGCCGCCCGCGATCGACAGCAAAAGGCGACCATCCTGCCCAGATTTTTTCCCTCTCCCCACCCTCACCTCCCCGCCAAAAAGCCAGCAGACCTCGCGCCGCGCCGATCGCGCCGCCGCGGCCTCCGCGCCCCGCCCAGGTACGCACGCGCCTCCCTCTCCCCTAGTCCTCTCGTCCAATCCAGCCTTATCAGGTCGAGCCCGTGCCGTGTCGATTGCTCGCCGCCGCCGGGTTCGTTCCTTGCCGTGGCGATCGTTTCCGCCGGCGCGAGCCCGATCGGACTCGGCCCGGCGAGATGGAAGATGACCGGCGGTGGCGCGCCGCGCCGCGCGCGAGCTCTGGCGAGCTGGGGGTTACTTAGGGTTTATGATCGCGTCGTGCTTGGGGACCCGGGGCGAGTTTGGTCGACCCACGTGCTCATGGATTGCGATAATGTTGAATGTGTGCCGGTGCCCGGTGGTACCAAAAGTGATGGGAGATTTGGTTTGGTGGGGTAGGATTAATTTGGGATGCGTACAGGAGAATTGTTAGGTATTGTGAGATAACTGCAATCATCTGCGTTGGCCCTTCCTCGCGGAATAGTTGCCTGCCCCCATAGGATTTGTCTCATTCCAGCGTTGAGGATTTTTCAGGGCTTAAGCATGTGCCTGTCCTGTGAACTAATAGGACATGTGCATACTGTGTGCATTAAGATGGCGTGTACACAGTTCAAATGTTGGGATTGATGGTGTTTTCGTTTGGAATTATGAGGATAAGAAGTGCCGATTGCTTTATGTACTGCCTTCTTTGGTAGTAGTAAGAGGGTCTGAGGCAGTGCCACCGCATCAGGACATCATTATGGCATCATGTTCTCCCTAGGATTCTGCACGTGGGTGCACCGTGTGGGAAATGTAGTTTCTAGCTTCAAAGTATTAACTCAATGAGACCTTGGAGCTGCCTAAAATATTTTGTGCCTTCTGTTGCATAATTGCAATGTGATCGAACTGTGTTTGCCGAATTATGCCTCATCTAAGACCAATGCCCTGGTTCTCTTAAGTCCATTATCATCTATGTATGGTATAATGAACATGGTGCTACTCTTCCATCTATGTGGCAACTCTGTTTTATTTGAAAAAAAAAAACTGAGAAAGCAAGGTGAAGGAGGGTGACCATATATTAGGTTTTGGCCACCGGTATTCAATTGCAACTGAATAATTGTTGCCAACTCATTTCATAATTCTACTACTGTCTCCTGTTTTCCTGAATGTTTGTTCCGCATGATATATTGTTTTATTGCAAGCTGTGTCTCTTGGCTGTTGCATTGCATTTATTTTCATTTGACCTACTTTTCTGTTACCTTCTTTAATTTTCTTTTTGCAACCATCTGCAGAGTAATGGATCTGTGCTCTTAGCGAGGTTACTGTACAAAGGTACCAACAAGCAATTTATGGGAAGGAAACAAAGCCTGTGCACTATTCTAAATGAGGAAGTTTAATCTGATGCAGTCTCAAAACAGCAGCGTGTTTGGAGCAATGTCCTCCTCTATACCTATTCTGCCAAATACTATTAAAGAGAGCTTCCCGAGGCCACGTAATCCCCAGCATATTCCGATGTCAAGGCAACTGCCAGATGATTCTATACCCCTGCGTCATGGTACAATTCAGTCTGGTACTTTGCACCCAAGAGCCGGTGTCATCGGGTCATCCTATTCAGGCTACTGTGCTAGTCCACATGATTCTGTGTCTAACTTCGAGAGGCAGTCTATTGTCACTTCCTTTAGTTCTCAGTCATCCAATGTTGAAGTATTTCAGTCTCTGTCTAATAATACCCCAGGCACACAAACTGAGGCAGCCTGGTTCCCATCTTCTGTGGATGTTTTACCGGGTTACATCGATAATATGTCTGCTCCTGTTAATCAGATCCAGAATGGCAGTTCTGCTATGGCATCCGATGAGGTTGCTAATCAAAATCAATGGTGGTCGGATATTATGAATGATGATTGGAAAGATATTCTAGATGCAACAGCTACTGATTCCCAGCCAAAGGTATGCAGTAGCAATACCATAATGAGTGAACTTGTTGGTCTATCTTTATTCTGGTAGTATAGAAGTAATCCTTTCATTTAGATTGTAACATATTAGAAAATGCTTTGAGAATTGCAGAAGTTCTTCTGTCTGCAAAATCTATTGTAATCTGGTATGTAAGTGTGAAGATTATATGTTATTTAGTTTTTTTGTTTTTCACATAATGCTGTGACAAACTTCTGTTATCAAGTGAGTTCAGTTTTCTCGCTTGCCATTTAGTCCATGGAGGAATGTACATGTAACTGGATATAGCCCTTTAGTTTAAAACATTCATACCGTTTCTTTCGTTCAATTGATGGTGTGAAGCACAACAATGATTCCATGTACATTGGTTTGAATAGCGTATGTGAGAACATAT
Source organism: Eragrostis nindensis (assembly GCA_012490785.1). Lineage (NCBI taxonomy): Eukaryota > Viridiplantae > Streptophyta > Magnoliopsida > Poales > Poaceae > Eragrostis > Eragrostis nindensis. The sequence continues at coordinate 53,837 of JAAXCT010002601.1, forward strand.
CTGGTGTTACAAGCGGGTTAGGTGTTACCGTGTTACCAACTTCAATAACGCCTCAAATATGCAACGAAAAAGTGCAACAAAATATGAATGGATAATGCATGCAACGATCTACAATTCATATTTTTGTTTGAGGTGCAACCGAAGCTCGTACAAGAAGATACAAAAAAGAGAAATCAGACGTTGAATAGTAACGGGTTGCGGGTTCGTGATGAACAGTTGCAACCCGCACTATTCACAGTCTGATTTCTCTTTTTTGTATCTTCTTGCACGAGCTTCGGTTGCACCTCAACCAAAAATATGAATTGTAGATCGTTGCATGAGCTATCCATTCATATTTTTGTTGCAATTTTTCGTTGCATTTTTACGGTGCTACAGTGATCGGTAACACGGTAACACCTGAAGGTGCCGTAACACCAGATATGTTCTCTAGCGTATGTATGCTGTTAGATTGACTGCCGAGCTATTATGTAGAACTGTTCATGCTATTATAATGATATAAGTTGTTGTTGGCCTGCCAGTGTTGTTGGTGCACCTTTCTGTTGGCACAAAATAAACTTTGAAGGTCCTATTTATTTTAGATAGTTGTAGCACCTCAGTTCTTTCATGACTATTCTCAGTTTTGTTATAGAACATGGTCCAACCTTCCAACTCAGCTGCATCACAACCTGCTGTGAACCAATCGGCGTCATCCCTTAGTGGGGAGATTTGTCCTGTTGCTAGTCCTCCCAATAGCAGCAATACCTCTGCAGCTAAACAACGGATGAGGTGGACCCCAGAACTTCATGAATGCTTTGTAGATGCTGTAAATCAGCTTGGTGGTAGCGAAAGTATGTTTACTGGGCTGTCAATTTCTCATCTCAGTGATCTTTTTAAGTTGTGATCCTATATGGCATCATCTAATGCCTGTATTTTTTTTTGTTCTGTCTCATACCTATTCAGAAGCTACTCCTAAGGGCGTGCTTAAGCTTATGAAAGTTGATGGTTTGACAATATATCATGTCAAAAGCCATCTGCAGGTCTGCTGTTTAGCTTTGTAAGAAGTTTCTTTCCAAAAGGAGATGTTTCTGTTCTCACCTTTACGGTTTTGCGTTGCAGAAATACCGCACAGCTCGCTATAAGCCAGACCTGTCTGAAGGTTTGTTTCAGTTGAACTCTTCCATGTATAATCTTTACATTGTTGAGTAATTTTGAATCGCTGGGATGGGGGGTTATATACACCCTTCCACCGTTTTGTGGTACGGTAATCATGCGCAGAGGGAATCTTTGTTGCAATGCGCAAATAACATGCATGCATGCACCTGTATTTTGTTAGTGTGAACTATTAGTTTAACCTAACATTTCATAAACGATTATGCAGGCACATCTGAAAAAACAACAACGACTGAAGAGCTGTCCCTGGACCTGAAAACGTGAGTGGATTATCATTTTCCACTGTATCTTTTCTTCTAATGTTTGGCACACTATTCGACTATTCATCTCCATTGGTAATAACTGGTTATGTTACTGTTCTATTCAACATGTGAAACTAAGATCTGGAGTTTAGTGACAATTGTGATGACAGTTGGTAGTGCTGACTGGCATTGCCTTGAGAGAAAGTTAAGATATATGCTTACGATTTACTTATAGGCATGTTTTTTACTTGGAAACATGAAGGATTACTGCAAAGTAGGCACACACTTGAACTTGGAGAATTGGTTCCATGTATATTTCAAATAGAGTAGAGTGAAAAAGATGAAAAATTTAGTTCATTACCAAGAGCATTGCTGTCAAATTCCCGCCTCTTGTTTTGGAACTGTGATATGCATAGTGAACCCATTATGTGTTCATTTCTTTTGAAACATAGATTCTGATTTTGCGAGGCTCATATGTCAGATTTCATGTCAGTCACTTCATTAATGCCCCTGCATGATTTTGGGTTTCTCATGTAGGAGCATGGATCTTACTGAAGCACTGCGCCTTCAAATGGAAGTTCAGAAGCGGCTTCATGAACAGCTTGAGGTATTAGTTCTCATTTTCGTTTTGGTTTGGTTCTAGGTCTAATATTTTCCCGGAAAAAGGGTGGCTTGCCACATTTTGTACATATGCACTTGTTTATAGTTGTCACAACTATGAGTGTAGTGATATCAGTGCAATGAAATCCATTTAATCCGAACTCCGTTCGTATTTCTATTGCAGATTCAGCGGAAATTGCAGTTGAGGATTGAAGAACAGGAAAGTATCTGCAGATGATGTTTGAAAAGCAGTGTAGATCCAGTACACTGAAGGTGCAAGATCCATCCTTAGATACAGCAACTGATCTGAGCCACTCTGCACACAAGGATAGTGATGCAGTCGCGGACCAAAATAGAACTGGAGACAAGCCTGATATTGGAGAACAGGAAAAAGGTTTGGCCCATATAGGTGTCAAACAGAAACTTGCAGAAACCGACCCTGATTCGCAAGAAACTGCAACTTATGGCTCTAAGATTGCCCAAGAGAAGCGTCGGAAGCTGCAAGATAGTTAATGCATCAGTTACATAACTCAGATTGCTTGGTCAAAATTTGTACCAGCTGTGTCAAATTCTAGTACTGATCCGTTAATCTATTGAGTCGAACAGCCTTAGCTATTTAAAGGAACCTGAAGAAGAGGAAAAGAATCTTCTGGTAGCCGTGTGTATAACTCATTAGTATTAAGAATTATATCCGAATTATGAGAGAAAAGGTTTTGCGATGGCTAACGTTTTGAAACACATTTCCTTTTTCCCTTTTTCGTTTACATGGGTGGTAGATTGGTGGAGGTGTAACCAAGTCACTGGCGCCAATGGTCAGGAACTGATTGAAATATACTACCTCCGATTTTGTTTTGATGTCGTTCAGACACAAAAGTTAGTGCAAATTTGCACTAAACACCATGTCCTAACGACATCAAAATAAAAATGGAGGGAGTATGTCCTTGTGGGTTCGATGGTGCTAGGAAAAAAACAAAATCGCCATATAATTAGCAGCTGGGTCCTATCAGTCCACCACCCTAATTCAAGAGCCACGGACTAACGGTTCGCTGGGCTTTTTTTTTTTTTGACTCCTTTCGCTGGCTAAAATTAGTTCTTAGGGGGTGGGTGTCGTTTCTTTGGGCCTGTCAGATTAAAGATAATCTTGCCATTTAGGAATATTTTTATTAGTTTAATGATAAAACTTTTTTGACAGATAGGTGCTAATTTGCGAGATGAATCTAATGAGCCTAATTGTTAGAAACCCTCAACTAGTTGTTACTCCATAAGGCAAACCCAGCTAACTTAGACTAAAAGCAGTCGATCAGTGACAAAAGACAAAATTACTCCCAACTAACAATTAGTACGTGATCCAAACAAACCTCCGGCTCTTCGAGTAATTGTTAGTTCCAACATAACCCATCTCAGTCCCTAGGTTTTGCCTTCGATTTTAGATTAGCGGTGGAGACTAATAATTTGTAAACATGCGTCATCAATGAAACTGAGATGTGTAACAATTTTCTTTAGCTCCAGTAATTGGAATACTTAAATTGGTAACTACATTTGGCCTTAGCAAGTTAAAGAATGTTTTTTATGGTCTAATTCTAAAATGTTGATGTTCTTTAGATAGTTACCCCCTCTGTAGTATTTGTACAACTAATATCTAATACGGGCTACAACTAATATCTAATACGGAGTATGTAATAACTAAACAGTAGGGCAAATGCCCCTCCCTCACACACCCACAAAATCAAGAACTAAAATAAATCTAAGAAAGTTAATTATTTTCCCCTTTCATTGACAAGTGAAATGACTCTATAAGCATTAATTTAAGTTTACTTGTTCATTGTGACCGGTTCTCAACGAGTTGAAGAAATGTAAGAGAATAGCACCTTGTTCTCAACTAGATGGATTGCTAGCATTGTTGTATGGCAATTGGGACATGTAGTGATACTGCTTGTAAATTCAGCATTGCATGAGTTCATTTATAACCTTAATGTTATTTTTATGAATGAATATATTTTAAAAGTAGCTAAGGATCGAGTGGGTCTATTGTGCATAACAAGAATAAAAAATTATTCATTTGTTTATGACACCTCTATTCATGCGTCGATGATGTGTATTAGTGGTATCATTTGTATTCAGTAATTTAGTTACAAATATTTACAATAAATATATACTTTGTGTCCTAACCCTGTATAGTATACCTTCAGGTTTATTATCGTGCGAACAAAATGTACTTATTTTATTTTTGTCATTAACCTTAGTTATGCATTTACTTTACTGTGCAATGTATCACCAATCTAGCAAATTTAAAGATTAATTTCGAGGGTGAGGTAATATCATTTCACATGTCCAGGTACAAAGCCTTAATTAACGTTAATAAATGGCATAATTTATAGCCGTAACAGATTAGTACATACAGATTTTACAGTTCAAAATATAAGTATTCCATTGAGATTAGTAGCTTATAACACTACATAAACAGCTCTAAAAAGTAGTTGATTATATGTTCCATTTAGCCAATTCCCCAACCTAAAGAAGTGAAAAATTAGGAGCAAATGCAAGCAGTGGAACAAGATTATAAGTAGGAATCAAACGAACTACTAGCGAGATCCACAGGCCGCCTAAGTATAACATCTGGAACTCAACCGCCTAAGTATACATTTGGCTCTGTCCTAAACTCCCTTATCTGATTGGTGTAAAGTGCCACATAGGATATGTATGCAGCAGTGGCGGAGCTTAGTGAGGGCCAAGGATGGCCATGCGCCCCCCCCCCCCCCCCCCCCCCCCTCCCCCACCCACCCTTTCTTTTTCCATTTTCGTCGAAGCTCCGGGCATGCAGTACAGTTTCTTTTGGCCAAAATGCTGGGCAGGTGGGGGGGGGGGGGGGGGGGGGGGGGCATGGCCCTGTTTAGCCTACATCAAGCTCCATCGGTGCCTACTAACATCAGAGTAGATATATGTTTCTTCTGTATTTAAAGATGGAGGCATATGTGCCTACATTCCCCCAATCATGTGCCAAACCAGAACTAGAAATCGCTTACAGCAACATGTCAAAACTGTACCCATTAATACCCATCTCTCATTCTCGCATCACGCCAAGGACATATTTTTATTGTGTTCTTCATCTTAATTTTAACCGTGATATCGCTTTTCATTGTTATGTACAATATATCTTCAACACAATGTATTAGTAGTCCCTTATGGATGAAAAGTGCTTAGAGGCCATGTAAAACTCCATTAGTGATCATCAGATCTCCAGCCTTTCATAGTTTGAGCTATATGTGCATGGATCAACTTGGTTTGTCCATGAATACAAGAAGAAGATCCATAGTTAAGGCAACTAAGTGATGGGTGGCATTACGAAAGGTTAATTACTTACCACAACAGGGCCACTAAATACATTTGGGGATGGATTATTATACGATGTATCCGACCACCACACCACTAGTCCACTAGCCACATATTTCTGGCGCATCCTCTTGCTTTTAATCACTGTTGCTTCTTATCGATCAGTTTTATGTGGGATCAATATTTAACCTAGGGTCACTCAAAGGAAGAAAGGGTGTGGGTCTAGTGACAGTGAGAGCTTTTAATCCAGTCACCAGGGCACCATATCAAGGCTCTACCTTTTTTAAGTACATATAATCATAATTATAGTTAATTGCTATAACCCCGTGCAGCATCTAAGAGATAAACGGCTCGATGCTTTCCGATCGCGCTTATTCGAAGAAATCGTCTACCTTTAACACCTTTCTTGCATCTGATGAAAGGCTGATTCAAGTAGACCGATTCAAGTAGTTTGCTCCTATGTGACCCAAACAAAAGGACAGAACATAGTTGCTCTAAGAACCGAACGTAGAAACATCATGCAATCTGTTGCTGATGTGTTCTACGTTCGGTTCTTAGAGCAACTATGTTCTGTCCTTTTGTTGGGTCACATAGGAGCAAACTACTTGAATCGGTTTACTGATCGCTTTTCAGTAGCTGAGAGGCTACATCTTTGTAGGGAGTCTCCTAACGCAGTGTACTCTGGTTGAATCTCAAAAAAAGAAACGCAGTGTACTCTGGTTACTCTGTTAAATGAATACGAGTACCCTTTAAATAAAAGCAATGCGTGCACTAGTATCTCAGTGAACCAACCAAGCATAAAACAGGAGCAGCCTGCCATCCTCAGGCTCATGCAAATCTTGCTAAGGGCAGCAACCAAAATAGAGCTCTGGAGGCCCTGTCACGAGTCTCAAAAACATCCAAAATATGAAACGGAATACAAATTAGTATAGTAATTTTGGAGGCTTCCTGTCACACCGAGTCGCAAACAAAACATGCTGAAGAATGACACAATGAGCACAATACCCGGACACTCAAATAGAACAGCTGTCAGCCTCGTTTTTGTAACTGATGAGTTTCTAACATTATAATATACTTTCCATCAACATAATATTCAGTAGAACAATCAATGTGCAACAACCAAGAACAAAGAATTTGAATTTAGCCTGTGTATGTCCTTATTGACAGAAGGACAAAGCAAGAGGGGTCAAAAAAATTAACAAAAAAAGAATCAACCTGCACTGATGAGGTAGAAGGCACCAATTTCAATTAGAGGTGCCACAATCCACCACCAATCATCCTGTCCCGTAATCTAGACGGCGAGTGTGATGCTCCCTCTTACCTGAAGCCTCATCACCACTCATCATCGTTTTCTACTGCATTATACTTCAATCTTAACACTAATTTCACTAACTGCAGCAGAAAAACCATCCTCGAGCTCACTAATTTAATGAACAGATGGTACTGGATCTACTCTGTCAAAATTGATGGCTAATAACTGCTTCTCAGCGTTCTTTTGTCAACCGAAGTGCGCGTCCTCTTGGTATATAGTACAGCAGCAGTAGACGTAATAATCTACTGTCCAATGTTCTGGCTCCCAGGTTCAAGTGCACTATGGACTTACATTGCATTCATCCATGAACCGCTCATCTCGTGCAAGAAACCTCTTCCAGTACTTCTTGTAGTCTGGTATGCCCAACTCAAGCCAAGGTTTCATATTACCATTGTAATGCAACGATGCAGAACTCTGTATAGATCCTTCTCGAATAGCATAGTCATATCCAAGTCCAGATAAAGTCAACTTCTCATCAAGAGGATATAAAAGATTCTGGAAGGAAAGCAAGCTTATAGGCAAAGCTGCAGCTCGCAGTGAGGCCTCATCACCACTCTTTCCAAACTATAAAAAACATAAGAGTAAAATAAATAGTAAGTTTGTCATTCGAGCAATTTCTGAAAAATAAAGTTATATATTTTCCAAAAGGCCAAACTTAAATTCACAAGAGAACATAAGCATCATAAATCAGTAATGATTTCATGGTTGCCAGTAAACTTAAGCAACATTTAAGCAAGTGATCCTGCTAGAAAGCATGCCTTAGAATTTGCGCGAGGGATAATAAGAAAGAAAGAAACCTTTCTCAAGAGTCGAACATATTTCTGTGTAATATTATATTCCCTCCATTTGTCTAAATCAATCACATTCACCCCAGACATCCATGCACATGATTTTGGATCATACGCTGCCCTGCCCAGGAGATTTCTCAATTGGCCTAGTCTCAGACCACAAAATCTGACAGCGCCATTGACCTTATCTCCCATATCAAGATTCCACAAGAAAGAGAGATCTCGTTGAATAACCACATCATCATCCAAAACAATTACTTTCTTTAAATCTTTAAATATTTCCGGAATAAAGAAATGTGAGTGACTGAACACCGATAAATATTCCATTCTTGACTTTTCAGTTGGTTGCTCAAGGCTACTGATCAAAACACGAAACTCCTCAGGCAAATATAACTGCTGGGCACCAAACTCAGGGAGATTCTCCAAAATGACACGTTCATAGTTTATGACATCAACAGCCGATTCCCTATAGGAGTTTCTTGCAAACCAGTGCTTCATGGCATAGAAATTTTGAGCATCAGTTAGTACATGAAACACTACATTTTCTGTATCCTGCAAAATGACAAAAGGAACATCAGCAATGTCAATCACAGAGGTTGTAATATACCAGTTTAAAAGTGTAGAAAACTCTCTGCATACCTCAGCAGTGCTAACAGTTGAGTTGATGACAACAGATGCTGCAAGAACATTTCTGGATAGTATAACATAGTGCTTATGGTCTGGAATGGTAAACTTATGGACAGCAGAGTCATCTGAATCCAATGGGGCAGATTTAAAATATTCTACTGTCAGCCTCATATTAAGACAATGATGACTTTTGGGCATGGTGTGAACACCAAGGTTGTATAGGTATGCACTTTGCTTCATATGAAAATGAGCTTCATCTTCTGTCATATGAAGAATCTGGCGAAGTTTTCTGTCAACATTGTTACAATCCACAGTGCATGATTTGGCTCTTGCTATTGATTGATCCATCTTCTCTATCTTCTTTTTTATGCTGAAATAAAATATAAAGGATGATTCAAACATACTAAGTCAACACATCATCGTATTTGGTAAATTCTTTTCAGGTGAGAATTCATTATTTACACTCACAGGGCATAGAACAAGGAAAATGCATTCGAAAAAAACAACAGAACATACTTTAATCAAAAGTAGGATTTCCAGTCTTATATTGTTTATACATGATAAAGTCGTCATATTTCCCAGCTACAAGATTGGCAACAAAATGCATTAAATGCAAACAAAAAATGCTAAATACTCACAAGGATGGTAGATCAGCATCAACAATGGATTCACTGAGAACCCTCTCATGGTCTTGAATATTTTGTTTTAATTCGCGAGTAAGTGCCTCCTTTCCTTTAAGTTTGGCAATGCTTGGGTAATAAGATCGGGCAACAAATAGCTGATCTTTCAATCTTTTCACAATGGCATCTTTCATAACTTCTTTGTGTTCTATTGACCAGAGACAATAACTCCCAAACTCTATTTGACAAGCCTTAGCCTTTTCCACCTCATCAGCATTTTGAACTCTGGGATGTCTTAACTTGCCACGGTCAATATCCTGGAAATAATATGTTTCAATAAAAGACGTGTCAATACACTTCTCATAACAAAATATCAGCCAAATTACAGCCTGGCTAAGGTTAGAGAAAGTATGTACAGACTAATGATAAAGTGAGCTTCGAAAAAAATCACTGTTGTATGCAGTAATTTGCTAAACCAATGAACTAGCGAAGAGCCATCCATACTTTTGTGGGTTGAACTGGAACTGTTACTGGCTTCACTTCTGGTTTTGGTTTTTCTATTAACGGAGGGGGGAGAACTGCAAACAGAGCCAACCACTTCATCAGAAACACAAGCCAGGTCAAGTAAAGAATAAATACTCCCTCCATTCTTTTTTTTTTCTGTCATTTCAGACAAGCTTTGTAGTTCAAAAAAAGAATGGAGGGAGTACATCATAAGAAGAGAAAGGACATGTAGAATGCACGAAAACAAGTCAAACATAGCTTGAACTTTAACAATTTTTTGTCCTAGGTAAAAGATAAACATTTGTACAATATAGAGAAAAGTAAAACCCAACTAGATTTCATTATCAATCGTATAGAGTTCCCTCAGAGCAAGATAACTATATCGTACATACTGAAAAGTTATATCACATGTTTTTCTGTTTTTACATGTGACATTTGCAGATTCAAGTAAAATCAATTTTACTGAGTTTCCTGCTGTAGTAATCTACTAAACCTTTTGGTTTATTAAATCTGGCTCCGGAAGCACTGTTAATTCTCTGTTCCGAATTTGTACTGCTACCGGAAATCTTCTCAAGTGTATCCTGATCCTGGAAGGGAGGAGAAAGGGATAGTTACCTCAAAGTACCAAGTGAAAGATGTTACTGAGCATAGCATTTATTGCTAAACTAGAAAAGAATACATTTATTAAGTAAACAGGCATATATTTTCCGTGATATAATAGTTCATGGCATAAAAAGAGAGAAGGGTGGAGGAGAGGATAAATGTATATTTCTGTGAGGTGGTCTGTAACTGTTGGATTGGTGGCTTAAATTATTTTTTGTACACTTCAGCTGTGCAACGTAGCCCATGAGAAGATACCACTACTGACAAATGCAACACATTCTCTTATTGCTGCCAAAAAATCAGGATCGGCGACTTAAAATGTGCTTGTCTCCATTACAAGCCATATGGCTAGCTATTTAAGACTTGCTGTTTTTCCTGGCAATTTGTACATTTGTTTTCCTAGCGTATCTTCTGAATTCAGAAAGAATAAATACAGATCATCTGAACATAAATAAACACAGCATATCCCTGAACACTATCCTTTAGAATAAGCACGATGGATCACAACTGCTCACAACCAACCGATACAATGACAAGTTAGAAGGTGGGAGAGAAATTAAGAAAATCCCAGGAGGGATTCTACCCTACTCTTACATAAGTAATCCCCACTAAGTTCATAATCCATTAGCCATTTCATAAGATTTGATGCAGTACGATTTGCTTTAATAATACGAGAGAAGGTCAATATAAGTGAAAAATGCAAAGTTAGAAAATATTTAGAATTCTAGCAACAATATTATTGGGGTAAGAACACACACAAAGCAGCCAAGCAACCCTGATCCGGTCGCAGGGCAACTTACTAAGCTCCACGTGGAAAGATCTAGCCCAACCTATGCATATTGTATCTGAATTATCATCTCAAACAGTGTCTCTGTTTGTTT